>JADDOH010012101.1:0-47204 GCA_016648135.1 Agrypnia vestita
CGTTACATTATTCTTCGCTTCTGCCAATCACCATGATTTCGAATTTATTAGCGCTATTAGCGCAGGATGGAAAACATATATTATATATTTTATATTATACTACTCGAGTTTCGAGAATATCAGAATCGCTCATCGGCAGGTGAAGTATTAAACTGACTACATTCAAGTACATAGACAAATATTAACATGGATTAGATGAAAATACAAATAACTAATTAATTAGTTAATGATAAAAGGTGTTGGAGTTATCAGTTTATAAAATCAAAGGTACTGTTATTTGAAAAACAAGGATTAGATCTGAACAATTGGATTTTCGAATACTCCTACAATTTTACATGTTAAAAGTAAAACGAATTAATAAAATATAGCGTCGCCAAATAAATGCTTGCTCAACTACCTACTATTATTCATTGACGTATTATAGTATAGACACATTATTCCGATACTAGCTATGTAGCAAATATTGCATTGAAAGAGACAACAAATCACGACACTTATTTCACAAACGCTTTGCGTGTAGACAGAAAAATCAGGTAAAATACTCATTCTTACAATAGTATACGTTACTGTGTTCCTTTTTCTCCGGGACTTTTTTTTTCGGCGTAGCTTCGCGCCCGATGACAAAGAAGGTCCATTCGATATCAAATGCAAGTAAGGCAATCACCTTACTTTTGAGTTGCCATGATTTCACGCTTGTAACGCATCTACAGTTTATTATATTATTGCTATTATTACATTATTTTCTTCACTGTTCAAAAAAGTTTTTTGTTTTTGTCTGTTTATTTTTTATACATTATTTAACCAATATACACCAAATTTTGCATACTTACTCAAGATCCTGTGCATAATATAAATGCCATCCCGCCTCTCGTGGACACCTCACCGATTCAAATTTTGCACATTTATTTTTTAGGACCCTTCATAAAACTCCGTAATCCTTCCCTTTCCTTTTGGTAAACCCGTCCCCTCTTCATGACATAAATGTGTTGCACGATCTAAGATCCTCGAGGTACATGCGGTATCACCCATCCCCAGCTTGAATATAATTTTGCATTAAGATTAATTATATAAGTCTCACAGAGACGAAGCTATGAATATGAGAAACGTGTGTGGAAGACTTTTTATACGATGGCAGAAGGATTATAACCTATATAAGCTGGCTTAAGTGACCACACTACACAACGCAACGTTTACCAATTTCATCCAATTTTTAATGGACTATGCTAGAGACATCCGTAGTCTTTTCCCATAAATTTTGCATATATCGTTACACAATTTAAACTGGTGTAAATCTGAAATATTGCATAATATTGGCTGGTTGTAATCATTTTACTGTATATTTTCCTTCATCAATGTGATTTATAGTTATTGTTAGTTTTTAAACTTCATAATGCAAAAGTAACAAACTATATTAAATTTTTATTAATTAATCACTATATAACTTTTGTATTGCAATGCGTACGTAACGTCAAATACTTTCCCCTCTTTGCTTACAAACTAAACAAGCGAAATATTCAAGCTTCTAAAAAAATAGTAGAAGTAGGAAATGACTTTTTTCTCCCGCTTTAAACGTGTTATATAAGGAACGTTAAAAATAAATAATTGTCTCTTCCCGCACGCGCTGGCGAATGGCGAAGGTGTAATAGATCTCAGTCGAGAGGCGCGAATGTTTTCGACAACCGATATGTTTGTACACCGAATGACGCCTGAAATACGTTTAATGGAACACTAAAAGACGTAAAAAAAACATTTATGTTGTAAAAGTATATATTTTTAAAACAAATTTTAACCATACTTCACTATAATTTTCAACACATAAAAATAAACATCTTCACTAGAGCCAGCATTTCATTTTTTTTATATATTTATATTTAATAATAATTTAATATTAATACGTACATGTAATTTTGTAAAGCCTGGGTATTTTTGGAATGTGTTTCGGTACAGCAATTAAAGCTCTGATGTAACGTTAGTAAAAAAATTGTACAATATTATTTGCTTTCACATCAAGTATATCTTATATTTATGTACAAATTGATCAAACTAAATAAATATATATTTATATAAAAAACGAAACAATTACCTACCCGAATTTTTAAAAAAATTATTTAATTAAATAATCTTAACAGTTCCAATCATTAAAATTTTAGAGTACAGAGAACATTGCATAAACCAATCAAAAATATTCACAGATGTTTAAGGCGTAGTAAATTAAGTACTATGTAGGATAAGAGAATATTTGGAGGCTAAGAAAATATATAGAAAACAAATGTTTATTTTAGGAATTATAAATATATATTATGTATATATTTTATACGACGTCAGAAGGGATGCGAACCAAACACTGCGGACTAGAGGACCGCAGCGGGAGACAGGAGGATTTGGAGACGAGGGCTGACAGAGACAAAGATATGAGCTGTAGAGCCAGCCTTTGAAGATATATTTTACACAGTCCAACAAAATTGTTCACATTATTTAACTTTACTTTACATTTAGGTAGTTTATGCCTAAATTATGAGTCAAAAATGTTTAATAATCAATATCAATAGTTACGTAGTTGAGGGACTTAAAATTTAGTCTTTTTTAATATATCCAACTTCTTTGTATCTTTACAGTAACTTTTATCCAATATTATTTATTGGCTTTAATACAAGTGATATAAAGTTATATAAAACTTTATAGAAATTTAGACTCAAATTTCTGCTATGTTTTAATAATTTTATCATACTTTTATTAGTTTTAGTTCTATCAATTTTTTCCGATTGCCTTAAGCCATTTTATTTCGTATATATTAGGGATAAAAATGGAATAGCAATAAATAAATAACAGAAGAGTTAACTGGGGTGGCACTCCCGAAAATACAGGACGTATGGTAATCCTACAAATTGTATAATGTATAAGCAATAAAGAATCAACGCAAAGATACAGTAATTTGGTGACCATCATATGCGTGAAGTAAAACGTTATAAATAAAGACTATATGTCAAGGATATGAATGTTACATCAAGAGAAAATTTATATTCTCCCCTTTCTTCAATAAGAAATTTTGAAGGGTAATATTTATGTGATACATTTGTATACAAGATTTGATTTAAAATTTTTGTATTATGTATTTATTGATTACTAGCCGTCCACCCGTGAAAAATCACGGGAAATAATAATTGCAGGATTTCGGAGCTGAAAATTCATGAACAGATAACCATTTTTTTAATTGACTATTCGCTTAAACCTAAAACTAAATACAATAAAATAATAAATATGAGAAATAATAAAATAATAATAAAAAAAATATTGATGTGATATTATTATATAAAGTTTTAATTATATAAAGTTTTAATTCCAGAAAATTAAGAATTTACGGTCCGACAAATGGACAGAGAGACAACGAAATTATTATCTTAAGATTACATTAGATACTTCTTGTATAAACAGGAATTATTTCATTTCTCTATCACGTGACAATATTCAATGACTAAACATAAATTCACTTGTAAATATGTAATTCAATTTGTATTAACAAATCAGTGACGTAACCGACCAAGTGTTCAATACGTTAGTTGAAAATAACAAAGCAAATACCATTATCGTATAGCGTGTACATTGTTATGCGGCCTGACATATTTAATGCTTTAGCTGAACAACGCACACGGCCAAATAAATATTGAGTAGATTATCTATATACGTATAAAAGCACCTACTATACATAGTAATATGATAATTTGATATTATGTTGGTATTTGCAATTAAAATTCTTATTTGCTGTTATGAGAAAAATTGTCTACACAGCGGTACCATATTAAATATAATACTTTTTGAAGTCATGCTTTTTTGGCGCATTGAGGGTAAAAAAAATATGTTATCGAAAGTTGCGCACGCAGCATGTAGCGTCGGTAGTTCTGGTATCGCATTTCCGCTACCAGAACTACCGACACCCTACTGAATTCTATGAATTTGTCAGATTCTGTTTATGAATTTCGGGGTGCCTAAAGTGGAACTAGATTAAATTATGAAAGACTTGTTGCTTTTATTGTTGCCTGTTGCAAAAAATGGTGTCTAATTGTCCGAGCCTCATCCCACAATCTAACAATATCGTTTAAGCGTAGGTACTATGAAAACAATGAATATTACTTAATGTGACATGTATTCCGTAAACGCTACTCAATTTTTTTTTTTCAATAATCGTAATAAAATTGTACTCATTTAAATATAAATTTAATAAAATTTGTATTTATCCTTTCAGGACCTTTAACAAATGTAAAATTAATGAGCTTTTTCCAAGCAAGGATTGGATTTGCTATTCGCATCGTATCGTAAATCCTTGTTACCAATCTCGTCTTACTCAGGTTCCTTATAATCAAAAACTCAGACGCCCTTTCGCTTCGCTTTGCATCGAAATAATATAATCTTAGGAAAGCTTCAAGATTTTATGCTTTAATTGCCGTTTCATAAATTACCTTAAACAATCGTAAAACATCATAAAATATAATTAAGTGTTACGCTGTTATTTGATTTCCATGAATGAATATCTGGCGTCAGAATTTATCAAGTGCTATACTGTATACCCTCTTAATACGGTGTTCTCAAATTTTATTATAAATCTTTCAGAAACAATAAACAATAAACAGAAATAAATAAAACAATTAACGTAAATTTTAAAAAAACTGAGAAAATACATGTGAATTAGACAAACAAGAGCGTCAAAATAATGTGCGAGTGTCAGACTCAAGTGAATTCATGATTTTTTTTATTTTGATTAGAAATTAACAAATTATTAATAATAAATAGGTAATTATTAATAAATTTAAATTAGAAGTGAATGCAATGCTGGCTGTAGTGTGGTAGATAGAATAAAGAAAGGAGTGCTGAGATGGTTTGGTCATGTGGAACGTATGAACGAGGAAAGGATGGTTAAGAAAATATATGAGGCGAATGTTGAAGGCAACAGGAATAGAGGGCGTCCGCGAAAGACCTGGCACGATCAGGTACTACAAGTATTTGAGGATGACCCTGTTAAAAGCCGCAACAACCGTAGAATGTGTATGAGAAGATGTATGAATGTGGCCGAGGCAAAAGTGGTGTGCCAGGATAGAAGAGTGTGGCGTTCAATCCTCTCTGCCTACCCCTGCAGGGAAACGGCGTGATGGTTAGTTAGTTAGTTAAAATCATCAAACATAATAGATTTCGTTGTCTGTCCGTCTGTCTGTCTGTCCCCGTAACTTCGTGTAAAGTCCGCAATTTCCTTCGAATTCACGGCTGAAAAAAAACGAAATTGAACGCCGGAGATGGGACTTAAACCCCGGGCCAGCAACCCGAACTGCTCGACGCTTTTAGCTACGGTGGCCTCTCCGTGGATTGCCAAAAAGATCGTATAAATATATAGTAGGGCTTAGCAAAGACGCGAATTATTGCCCTTCATATCATATGGAACTTACGCCTGACGATCTAACGCTCAATTTTCCTCCTACCGAGAACAAAGAAATTAACACATCAAAAATGTCACCGCGTTGGACGGGAAAGCGTCAATAAGTACATCAGGTAAGATTGGTAACCTGTACTCGCTTCGGCAGTACGTATACTAAAATTGGAACGATACAGAGTAGATTAGCATGGATCCTGCACAAGGATGACACGAAGATTGGTGACCAACATTTATCTTGGATACAACTGTCGGACGATCTCAGTGACCAATGGGAGAGCGCACTCCTGGGAGTACGTTACCTTTCACCTTCCCAACAGAGTCCTCTTCCCCGGGGCGGGAAGGGGAGGGAGGGGAGTGGTGGCACCGAGGCGCGCCCCGACCAGCCAAGCGGAGATCCGTTTTGCGCCGGCCCATTGTTGCCGCTCGCAAGGGCCGCACTAGGAATTTTGGTGCTCGTGCAAAACACATCGATAAAAAAATATATAATTTTTTTTTTTGAAGAAGTTTTAATTACTGTATTTTAAACACCCTTTTAGGGCCGGTTGTTTGTTAAGTAGTAAAAGTTGAGAGAAAATAGTGGAATTCTGTGTTTTGCCAAGCACACATTCGCCTAAGCGACCGCATTTCTACCGCATTCAGTCTACTTTCCTTCTTTTTTTTTCAATTACAGGCCTTACTTTCTTACACACATCAGAGTTGGCAACAGAACTCCATTATATACCGGTAGTCTTGCTTCCTTTGACAGATTTTTATCGGTCATAACAGCATTAAGAGTACCTTTTAATTCATTTTCCGCAGTTACCATCCTCTCGATATCACCAGGTACTGCAAATCAGCTTCACTGTTAGCTACCATTACAGCTTCACCCTCATAAAGTAGGCAAGCCTTGATAAATCGTGCATTCTTGCCCCGTATTCTAAATCTTTCGGTTCTCACATACACTTATCCATTTTAAAGTTGAAAAGCCATGGTGACATCAAGCATTGTAAAACAGTACAATGAGAATTGTCTTTAAAAAAATATCTTTAAATTTTATAAATTGCAGAAATGAAAAGAGCACTCAATTGGAAGGAAACAAATACTTGTATAATATAATGTTCTCATGTACCTACATAATTTTTTAAATAAAGAATGCCAAAATATTATTACAAAATTATTACAATACTATACTGTTATTACAATTATTGTAATAACAGTAGAGTATTGCAGATTTATATTACAGACTGTAAGAATGTTATTGTATTATTATTATTTGAGTAGCTTGTTGGCCTTGTGGTTAGGACACTCGCATCGTGATCCAAAGGTTGCGGGTTCGAACCTCACTCCAGACTAGCAAGTTAGTCCTATTTTCATAGCACAAGCGTTTAGCTTATTTTGAAAATAGTAAGAATATTGATGTGACGCGTATTCCGTGTTCACATCTCTATTTTAAAAAAATATATATATATTATTGATTACTTGAAGTAAATATAAATTCACACTAATAATTAAATAGACAATAAAGTAGAATGTAAAATATTAATTAATATACAAGTGTAATATTAACTATCTTACGAAAAAAAAATTAAACCATTGTGCGAATGTCCCATTAATTCTCAAGAAAGCACTACTTCCCTCGCACTGGGATGCAATTGACTATGTGAGCTTACCTTTCACACCGTATTAAAAAAAAACCTTCCATAACTTTCGTCTTACAATGCTGTCATACGCTTTTTGCAGGGACACAAAAGCAGTACAGCAATTTTAAATATTATTTTGCCCTGAAAATGTATTGTTTACAAAAAGGTTGTCTAATTAATAAAATCGCCTTAAAACGAACACAATTAAAAAAGGGATGTAAACAGGGTCGGCGACCAGTGCGCGCCTGCGCCCGACCCAAAGAGACAGAGACAGACAGAGACACAGACGGGGCAAGGGCAAGCGGCGAACAGTCGTCACGGCGGCTGACTGCGCCGCTGACTCTTCGCCGCCCGACTTGCGCCGGGTTCGATTCCCGGCGATCGCTAAATAATTCGTGAATCAGGAATTTAACTTGACCTCGCATTTTCGCATGTGGTCGCCAGCCCCCTATGTACAGAATCGTTGCAATAGAAGGGCCCTATTCGGAATTGGCTTAAATTAATTATTGCGACATTTTCAACATTCCCACGTGCTTCTCCCATAAAATAAATAATACTTTTTTTATTTATTAGAGACACTAACAGGATAATAGGTACATGATACTAATAATAAAACATTATAAATGAAGATTATGCCCATTATCCCAATTAAAAGTGTCTTCGGCACGCTCCAGTAACATGTATTTTTGCATTTAAGTATATTTTACATGTACATTTACGTGTATTGTATATTTAGTGTTTGAATGTAGTGCGATTAGTATTTAATAAATAACTGATTTAATGGATCTATGGGTTCAGGTCATCGTTTAGAAAATGGATGTTGTGTATGAGTGAATTTTTGAACGATGATAAGGTATCTGCAAGAATATCAGCATCAGTGTTAGGGTGAGCACAATACATATTATATGTGCGACACAACCTTGTGATGGGAGAAAAGTAACCAACATTATTAGTGTGCTGGCTTATTCTAAAGAACTGCGGGTTTCTTATACGGGTTTAACATGCAAATTTATATTAGATAGAGAAAGAGAATCAATAGCTCCGCTGAGAATCTTGTGTGGAACAACGAGATCGGGTATTTTCCATCGAGACTCAAGTTTGTGCATGTTGAAAAAGGCAAGTCAATCTTCGTAGCTGTGAAGGTTATTGTGTTGGCCAGCTTTGTATGACAAAATACGTAGAAACATTTTCTGCACTCTCTCGATTCTCATAACATGTGTTGTGTAATAGATATAAATAAGCTATACTTAACGAAAATTTTAACCAAATTAATCCTAATAAAATAGCTTGTTGTATTCTACTATATAATATGGGCCGTGCACCCGTGAAAAATCACGGGACATCAAATAAAAAATTGCGGGATTTTGAATAGAAAACCATTGTTTTTTTTTAAATTGACTTTATTCCCTTAAACATAAAACTGAATATAATAATATAAAAATGTGAAGACCGTGTACTTTGTGGGCGACCCTTGCGTGTTGCCTGAGCGTGTTAGGGGCTGATTGCGTGTCCCACTCTAATTATCTAAAGTCGTAATTCCAGCATACTTTAAGTAAGTTGCGGACTTAACGGACAGACAAACAGACAACGAAATTATTATATTTAGATTAATCCCATTTTAATAAACCTATCGTTAAACAGTCAAATAAATGTAAGACTTTGCAATCTACACCCTTGGAAATTTTTGACTCATAATCAAGGCAGGAATCTACCTGTAAAGTATTGTGGACTAGCTCTGTTACACCCTGTATAGTTCAAAAATACTACACCACATATTATAAGTGGGGTATAAAAGCAAAGGCAGCAATATACATAAAAAAATTTAATGCAGTTATCAAGTATTACCAATTTATAATGTACTAAACGAATGAGGTTTTATAGGAAACATGATTTTGAAAGGGATGCATACATCAAATTTAGACTTCAGTACATTTTACATTAGTAATCCTCGTGACTGCATTCAAAACGTTAATTTAATTTTTGGAATATTGCTGCCTTTGCTTTTGTACCCACATACAATGGAATAGGTCAAAAATAACAAAGAATAAAGAAAACATTTTTTTTTTATACAGACTGAATATTGAAATGATAACAATCTTTTTACAAAATATTAAATCTTCAAACCTTGACTTTTTCATTTCGACATAAATGACGGTACTTTTACGAGTCGGGTCCTAAAGAATAATTATTTATTTATGTATTTATAAAAAAAGAAACGAAAAAAAGTAAGGAAAAAGATTAAAAAAAAGAAGAAAAAAAATTATAAAAGAAGTTACGGACAGATAGACACACAAAGAAATTATTATTATTGGTATTGACGGAGGTTCGAAAAGATCTGGTTGGTGCCCCCATGAAATTGCTAAGGCGTAATTCAAAAACCATAAAATATTTATGTGATTATTTAAAAAACACTTAAAATATCACTGTTTTTATAGCCTACACATAGTTAAGGGAACATTATATAAAAATAAAATTATAATTCCAAGAACACTCGCTAGGCCGTGGCGTAATACTAGAGGTCAAGAAATTCGCGGAATATACAGGGTGTACAAGAGCTAGCAGCAAAAACTTGGCCGGTAGATTCCTGCCTATGTTACGAGTGTAAAGTGATTAGCAACCATGACCTAATATCAATAGTTAAGGAGTTACACGACATCAAAATTTGCATTTATTTTTCAATATTTCTGACTTATTTTTTGCAAAACGTTGGACTATCATTACAGTAACTTATATCTAATATGAAAAATTCATTCCCTTTGATGCAAGTCAAATAAAATGATAAAAATCTTCCAATTCCAATAGGAATGTTTTCAGGGTTTAAGTCAAAAATAAGTCAGAAACATTGAAAAAAAATACATACTTTGATATTGCATAACTCCATAACTAATGATATTAGGTCATGGTTTCTTAATCATTTTAGACTCATAAAATAGGCAGGAATCTACCGGAAAAGTTTCTGCTGCTAGCTCTGGTACATCCTGTATAAATTATCCATTCTTATTTTTATAGGGAAAAAATGCATTAAGGATTGACTAGTGGGAGAAGAAAGCCTCTTATATACATAAAAACTTAAACAGCAAATAACTAAAAATACATTTTCAGTTGTCTGGTTCTAGTGTTGAGCCCACGATTTGTAGGAACATATAAAAAAAATAATGAGTTAAAAAAAAAAAAAACGCTAAAGAAAAAAAGGTAAACATCAACGATTAAGGTGGTGTGGTAAACATGTTCAATGTAAATTGGGGTGAAGTATCCCACTCCATTAGCGACAGTAGATATGACAATTCCCACACAGGGCCGATAAGGACGCTGGCGGCGATACCCCGCGTCATTAGCGCCCCCATTCGCCGGTTGAATAATAAGCAATAACCCCGATAGCGGCGCATTTCGGAGCACCGCGACCGCGCACAGGTGTCGCGGCCGCGCCCCGTGGGAACCGCGCCACCGCTCCACCCTTCGCCGGCCGCTGCGTTAAAAAGGCATTAGACGCGGCCAAATTGTCTGCGGGGTACGTCATTACGATAGGACGCGAAGCCTGTCAGTAATGAAAATATCGTATTTTTAAATTTACACCAAACTGTCGGTAGGTACCTCCTGCCTGCCTATGCAGGGTATGGTAAAGGGGGCTCTTGTTTGTTCAATTTCGAATAGAAAATATTCGAGATATACTCATCATTCGAGAGCGGTTGGACTATTGTAACTCAATATATGCAGGATAGTCTAGGACTCTGCTCTACAGACTTCAGTCACAGTATAGTAAACGTACAGTATTATGTCTTCATACAAACAGCCGAAACGACGCCCTTCGAAATCTCGGTATACTTCCAACTGCTCAGTCGCCGCAGGGCTGCAGTAACGTACGGACGCAAGCAGTGTGAGACGCTAACGCGCATACAATTACATCAATTTATGGCACCCCAAACCCGAAAGAGTCCGTCAATGAGCAGCCCTGGTGCGTGTTTAACTACCAAGCGACCGTAGGTATTTATTTCAAGGACACTGCCGAGACAACATACTGTATGCTTTACTATACTGTGCTTCAGTCAGTGATGAATGCTGCGGCGAGGCTTATATTTAAGGCATCAAAGTTCTCGCGTATATCCTCAATGCTGAAGCAGCTACATTGGCTTCGCCTGCCGAAGCGGATAAATTTCAAACTCTCTCCGATGGTGTACAAAAGTCTTCAAAGAAAAGCACCACAATATTTGATCGACCTCTGTATCCCAGACAATATCACTCAATCGTCATAAATCGTCAGCTAAATCGGAGGCACTCTGCAGGCTGGCCAAGGAGACCTGGAGCCACCAAGTTTGCGGAACGCGCATTCAGCTTTGCGGACCCAGCTATCCAGTGTTGCAATCTATGGAGAACCAGGATCTCTTCAAGAAGAGCTTAAAAACTCATTTTTTCGGGATGTCGCACCTGTAAAGCGCCCTTGAAGCGTCTCATACGCAAAAAACGGCGCTATATAAATTAACATAAACATATATTATAGACTAGCTGTAACCCATCAAAAATTTCTTAATTTTACTTGCCTGTTCCCAAAGAATAAGTATTCAAAAAAATTTTTATTAATCAATTAGAAAAGACACACAGAAAAAACAAATTAACGAAAAAATACTTTAACTGCTACCGGGATTCGAACCAACGGACTGCATTCTATCCGGGGATGGCGCACAATCCAATTTCGCCACGGCAGTCTAGTAAAATCAGGCGAAATTGGATAACGCGCCATCCCCGGATAGAATGAAGGTCTGTTGGTTCGAATCCCGGTAGCTGTTAAAATATTTTTTCGTTATTTTGATTTTTCTGTACGTCTTTTCTAATAATTGATTAACAAAAATTTGCTTAAAATTGCAACTTCACAATAATGTGTGTTTTCTTTAATAGTATTTATCTATTTATAAAAAAAAGAAAAAAACGAATAAGAAAAGAGAAAGAAGAAAGAAAAAAAAGTTTTTATAAAATAAGTTACGGACAGACAGACAGACAGACAACGAAATTGTTATTATTAAATAAATAATAATAACTTTGTTATACACCACTTATATTTATTAAAAATCCAACCGGGTTTCGCTACTACCGTACCTTCTTCAATAATAGCACAGGAGTTAGGATTATCCATAAAAACGGAATAGGAAATAGATTAGATAATTTAGAGGCATTAGAGATAAGAAAAGCCATTAATTTAAATCATAAAATAATTAATAATAAAATAAATTTTGTCTTATAGTCCACTCTTAAATATGTTCCCTCTTAATAATAATATTCCCTGTATAATCCCACCCCCTACCCCCACTATTGGCACTCCGTCCTTCCACCTTTCACACTAGTATATAAGCGCATAACTTTTGTATGTTTAGACAGTTAAGATCCCTGAAGAAGCTACGGTAGTAGTAGTAAAAATCCAACCGAGTAGCGAAACCCGGTTGGATTTTTAATAAATATAAGTGGTGTATAACAAAGTTATTATTATTTATTTAATTATAATGTATCATCACCACCAAGTATTTGCTTCCTTTGAAAATTTGAAATTGTTATTATTGAGATGTCTCATAGAGATGAAGCTGTTTTTTATATGGGAAAGTAGGTATGAAGTCTACTTTTTTAGTGTTTAAAGGGCTTACGACCTATCGTATGACTGGCTTAAGTGATCTCATTACACAATGTAACTTTCACCAATTCCACCCATGATAGAGTACCACATTATCAAATTTTTGAAAGTTGTATATTAGGTCCTTACATATGAAATTGGCGTTTAGTATGGGAGGAACATAAAGCCGATTTTTTTTTATTATAATATATTTATTTAATCAAAGTATGTACCATTGCTATCTATGCACTTTTGCCATCTCATAGGTATTTCATCGATCCCTTTACTAAAAAAACCATTCGGACGGGAATCAATAAAATCTTTGAAGGCGGTTTGGACTGCCCCATCGAAGTTGAATTTTTTCCGTTGCAAGAAGTTATCCAAATTTCGAAAAAAATGGTAATCTGTTGGGGCAAGGTCCGGAGAGTACGGTGGATGTCTTAGACATTCCAATTGAAGCTCCTCTAATTTGGTAGCCGTCTGTTGTGCAGTGTGTGGTCTAGCGTTATCATGAAGCAGCAGTGGCCTAGAGCGATTAACCAGCCTCGGTTGTTTAGCAGCTAGCTTTTCCATCATGGTTTGCAGTTGCTGACAATAGACATCTGCCGTAATCATCTGGCCAGATTTAAGAAAGCTGTAGTGAACGACACCAGCACTAGTCCACCAAACGCTCACAAGTAACTCGCGTTTGTTGATTTGCTTCACTCAATTCGTGAGGTACCCATCTTTCAAGCTTTTTCACCTTACCAATTTGCTTCAAGTGGATTAAAACAGTTTTATCACTAACACCGCAGCCTGCAGCTAATTCGGATGTGGTTTGCGATGGATCCGCTTCCACAATAGCCTTCAATTCTTCATTATCAACTTTGGTCTCCGGCCGTCCACGGGGCTTGTTCTGCAGGTCGAAATTTCCAGAACGAAAACGTTGGAACCAAAAACGCACTGTGTTTTCTTTTGCGGAACCGTCGCCATACACATCATTAATCCTTCGAGCCGTTTCTGCAGCACTGGTGCCACGGTGGAACTCGTACTCGTAAATAACGCGATATTTCAAGTTTTTCATTTTGTAAACTGAGTGACGCAAAGAAAAAAACAATTGAGGAAAAAACAAATGAATTATAATTTTCAAAACACAAATACATGAGTAAATAGCTGTATAAATTTGGATTTGGAATTCCTAACCAAAGAGAAGATATTTGAGATCAAATTTGCCAGTACGGCAAAACACCAATTTCATATGTAAGGACCTAATATATATACCTAAGGCAACTTTGCACACCTTGATTCATACGTGAGTTGTATTTTATTACCGCCCTCCGTGGTTGAAATTCGTCTTCGCCTAAACATGGACAGATGTCGCCGTTGATATGTGATATCTATTTTTTGATTGGGTGACAAGGTGTGCAAAGTTATCATAAATATTTGATAGATTGTGAACGTTATTAAACTTCACACTTCGGGTGAAATGTCGACAGTTACGGAGATAAGCGACATCAAAATTTGCTTTTTTTTTCTCAACATTTCTGACTTATTTTCAGTAAAACGGTACTGTCACTACAAAAGCTTATATGGAATATTTAAATTTCATTCGCTTTAATACATAATAATAAGTGCTTCACTACTTGTTGTACTTCAAATATGAGTCTTTGTTGGTTTAATAATGGTCAAAAACCTCGTTTCAGGAATTCCGAAGATTAATCCTGTTTATACAGCACGACCATTTCGTTTATTTTGAAAATTGTAAGAATATTAAATAAACACACATCTTCATTGGAAAAATAAAAGGCTGAAAAGGCCGCCGGCACCGGATCTCGCGATTACTGCAGAAAGCTTAATACACATTTTTACAGTAGGTAGGTAGGTACTCTTAAAGCTTCACGATCTCGAAGGGAAATGAATAATAAATTTAATCAGCCAGTTAAAATATTAACATCTCGATTATGTGCTTAATGGAAAAAAAGGTGAATGTAAAATGAATTAGTCTAATTTCACAGTGACGATTCATACTAAATGATTACATGGATATAGACCGATCAACAGGATGTGATGCTGCGCTGCAACCTCAGTAGCTTTATTCCTCGCCTTAATTTGCAAACGGCTTCCGTCTTCATGGAACCCACCATAGGTACCTACCAGTGGCGTTCAGCGCGTACAAGCAAAAAAGCTGTGCGTTAGTAAAGATTCTGGGAAACAAATATTAATTAAATAATCCTTATTTTAAGAAAAAGTCGATTTAAAATTCTAGCCGTAATTTTTCCTACGGCTAGATGTTTTATTTCCGACGTTTCTGTATCCAACTTCATGTCAATTAATAATACTGGTCCTGAACAATGTATTTGACTCATCTTTATGTCTGCGAGTTTTTTGTAATGCACAAGTAAATTTTTCATATAATAGCGTGTTTCTTCGAAAGATTCAATGTGACGTGAGAACTGCGTGCACGTCTTCTGTGTATAGTTTTCTGGGATATTCTGCCGTGTGTATGTGACCTCTCTGGCCAACGTTTCGGATCCCATTGCAGGGTCCATCATCAGGGCTGATGTCATCAGCCCTGATGATGGACCCTGCAATAGGATCCGAAACGTTGGCCAGGGAGGTCACATACACACGGCAGAATATCCCAGAAAACTATACACAGAAGATTCTAAACGGCCGTGAAAACCTAAGGACATTTTTGCGTGCACGTCACTTGTAGAAATGACATGTTACAAATTCCACCCAATTTTTTTTGTGAATTCTATTTCTCTTTTCTATGGTGATTTCCATCTGTCAAACCATAATGATTATGTTGTTTATTCTTTTTTTACTTATTCTGAATTCATATAAAACTATAAAACCTTCAATCTTTCTATGTTCGAGAATTAATTTATGGTAATTTATTAAAAAACTTCGTAAAATGAAGGTTTTTGAACATTTTATACGCAAAATTAAAATGTTTATTTACGACGACATTGCCATCGATGATATCATAAAATGTTTATATTCCCGTTTTAATTATATATAAATCGTCTTCGAAAAAAAAATATTGAAAATATTTGCTGTATTACCTATATATAAAATATTTATTTATTTAGAAAATCCTTGTTTACAATACTTCTTTTATAGTGCAGTAATTTTTATGGATTAAAGTTAGTTAATAGTTCATTATATACAGTTAAATAAAATACAAAATATGTATATACCGATATAGGTATATGCGTATATATATTTTTTTAAATATAGGTCACAACATAACCCAAATTTATACCCACTGCACGCCACTGGCACCTACGTATCTATACCTTAATATAACTATTATTAATGGGAATACATACAGCTGCTAACTGCACCAACGGATTTAATACGAATAAAATTTGTTACATGGCCTCGATATTGTATCGGGTGAGATGGTGCAAAAAATAGCTCGCCGACAATTGGTCGCCAAGAAAGGTGTTCGCCACACAATTGCTAGCCAATTACGTGGCAGGATGTTTTAATTATTTTTTACATTAATATATATAATGTAGATTAAGAAACACGTTTATTGAAAAACGTACACGTATATTTTCAATTATTATTTACAAACAATAGTCGTCAACTAAAAGTATTTATAAAGGTTAGGTTAGGTTGGGTTAGCTTAGGTAGGTAAGGTTATCTGGTGGCGAGTAATTGTTGGCGAGCAATTTTTCGGTAATCCGTCAGATACTGAACATTATAAATTCCTTTCGGTACTTAACGAACGAATCAGATAGATTTCAGCTATGTAAATGTATGATTTAACTTTTTTTAGGTTCTATATATTAATGGAGGTACACTTTTTTAAAGTTTTTAAAAATTGTAATCATTATGTAACAGCTTAGCCGAGGTGATCTGGGTTCGAATCCCAGTAGTAACCTAATATTTTTTCGTGAATTAGTTTTTTCTGTATATTTTTCTAATTGATTAATTAATTTGATTTAAAAAATTTCACAGAACTTTGTTCTGAAAAATTACAGCTTCACAAATATGAATGTGTTCTTGAATATATATAATATCTGTTGTATAAATGTATGTCCAAATAAAATGAATTATTCAATTAATTCTGGTATCCATCTAGCGGTGGCATTGCAAAGTAATTTCAACTACCGTATCAAAAAAGTGGATTGCTCTATGGACAAAAATAAAAATTAATAATTTAATAAAAATAAGAACTACATATAAGGTCGATATATTCACGGAAACATAGAGGGTTGCTATAGCTTAGTGGTCAGAGCACCGGCCCCGGAAAGGAGATGACGTGGGTTCGAATCTCAGTAGTAACCTAATATTTTTTCGAGATATCTCCTTCAAGATTTGTTGGCTTGTATTAAAGATAATGAACTTTAAATATTCTATATAAGTTATTTTCATGATAAACCAACGTTTAATAGAAAAAATAAGTCTGAAATATTGAAAAAAATATAAACTTTGAGGTCGCATATCTCCATAACTATTGATATTAAGACATTGTTGTTTAAACATTTTCGCCTCATAATTTGGGCAGTAATCTATCTACCTGTAAATTAATTTGGACTAGCTCTGGTACATACTTTAAAGTATTTCTATCAAAAGCTACCAATACTGACAGAGGTCGCACGGTTATCTTTAACATTAAAAAAATGCCAACCATGTGGCGAATGAGCAGCACCGATATAGGAGCTTTTGCTTATAGAACGGTCCTGAGTCTGCCCTTAATACCTTCATTACCAAGGTTCTGTAAAATGCCAGGTGATTAATGAAGACTATAATAAAATATCTCCCGAAGAGCGTGTCTTCGGTTGTTGAAGTTTTTAACAGAGCCATCCTCCAAGATTTAATTTATCTGGTCACGCCAGGTCTTTCGCGGACGCCCTCTGCTTCTGCTGCCTTCAACACTCGCCTCATAAATTTCCTCGTTCATCCATTCCGCATGGCTAAACCATCACGACGATCCTTTTTTTATTCCTTCTATTACGCAACTGCCGGCAATACCTTTAAATCTAATTCGTTCTTGAACTAAATATGCCAAAAAATATTCACGCGACGTACATAAATATGTAGTTGTGCTACGTAAAACATTTCAGTATCTATTTATCGACCAGGGATGATAATTTCAGCTTGAACGATTTTAAAGGGAATCGGTTACTCGTTCATATAAAATCGTCGAAAGTAATTTGATGTTGCGAATCTTATGTCCGTAGCGACCGCTTTACAAGTCGGACAAGGAGAGTGGAACTGAAATGCGATCAAAGCTTCCCCTCGCGGGGGCGCAGCTCCTTCCCCCAAGGATCAGCACTTAATTAAGGTTAATAAGTCCGCTAGGTCGGAAGGGCTGCGAGGGATGTCTCGCCCCGGAGCGAAAAAGCGGCCCGGCTGCGAAGCGCTGTTGTAAAAAGGGTAAAATCAAATATTTACCGATTAATCGAAAGATTCTATAGAATATTGAAAATATATTTTTACAATATCTTTTATTAGGCATGTAAAATCTTTTTTTTTAAATTAATTAATTAATGTATACATCAAAATTACAAAATATGATTGAAAAATAAAATAGTACATTTAGAAAATAACGGGAACATTAAAACAAACAATAATAAAAAATTAAATAAGTCCCCAGACAGCAATTGTATGCTGGTATAACGGAACATTAAGAAGAAAAATAAAATAAAATTAAGTACATATATTAACTACCGACACATCGATTTGCTGAATAGTTTATCTCCTCCCCAACACAAGTCTTTTCAGTTATTTATAGAATAGTCTCACATTATTTAGTTCCTTCATGTTATTGGAAATTCCATTATAAAAGTCGATTGCAGTATATAGCAATCCATGTCTTTCTCTATTAGTCCGCGGTACATCACTATTTATATAGTCTCTTGTTCTTGTGTGTTGTCTATAACTATACGTCACTATTCTGGTAAAGGACGATATTTCTTTTTAGTAATTTATTCTTTATTTTATTAATCATCTTTATCTTTCTCACATATATACATCAGATCTTTTAGGTTAAGTATGCCGGTGATTTTGTACAAGTCAGTGGTTCTGGTGTAGCGATTTAGGTTGAAGATTATTTTAAGGGATGCGTTTAAAGTTCTTTGTATTACTACTCCTCGCGCCTGTGAACTAAACGGTAACCAAATAATAATGCCATATAAAATGTGAAAGAGAACGAAAGCATTGTAAATATTCTTTTTAGTTCTTGCATCAAATAGTTCTCTTCATCACTCTAACTATAGGCCCAAGTTTCTTTAAAACGTCTTTTACACAATTATCGAATTTTGTTCCCAGGGGGATTATCGTTAATTAAAATAAATTAAGAATGTCTAATTTCAAGTATTGATTGCGATAGCGTAGATGTATTGAATAAAGTAAGTACAAAAATACCATATATAAGGGGAATAAAAGCTAAGGCAGTATCTATGCAATTTTTTTTTAAAAAGTTTCAATGTAATTACAGAGGATTACTAATTTTAATTTAGAATGTACTGAATTCTAGATTTTATGTATCCTTCTCTTCCAAAATCATGTTTTCTATAAATTTATAGGCTTCATTTACTATAAAATCTCGAATTAAGTACATTCTATGTTAGTAATCCTCGATGACTGCATACAATTTTTTTTTGATATTGCTGCCGTTGCTTTATACCCCTCATATATAACTTTCCAAATTTGATAGATGTGTGGTCAATCATGGGTGGAATCGGTGAAGGTTACGTTAAGCCAGCCAATTACGGGCCGTAGACCCTGTAAAGGCAAAAGAAAAATCAATCACTCACTGCATATAATCTTCTCTCCCTCCATCTCTACTCTGACTCCTCCCTCCTCACCCTTTCCCGACATCCCTACACCAGTGTTACTACCAAAACTCAATAATTTAACTCATTTCTTCATTTATTACCATTGTTTTTAGTTCAATATTTTTTGTTGCTTACTTATTCTCTTAACTTTCAAATATTCTCTTATCCAACATTGTAGGTACTTAACTTACTACGCCTTAAACGTCTATGAATCTTTGGTAATTGGTTTATGCAATATACATTGTGCTCTAGTGCCAAACAAGAAAGGAATGTTTAGAAGCGAAAGATATTAAGCGAAGAACCTAACTGGCGATTTAAATAAGTGCGATATTCAACGGAAAGTTATAAATGAAATGTTACCCAGCGATAATAAAGTGTTCATAAATGAGTGATAAATTGCGAATCAGTTTGAATCCAAAAATAGTGTATTAATTTATTTCGTGCTAAGTGACTTTGTCAATTTAATAAAATAATTAATATATCGCTAATTTATTTTCAGTATTTTGTCTCTCGCAGCCACGGGCCATGACAAATTTAATTTCACGATAGATAAATAAATAATATATATATATATATATATATTATATATATATATATATATATATATATATATATATAAAAATAGGATAAATTAGAAGATTAACCGCTAACCACTCGAGTCACTAGGCGATCGCGTTGCCGCTGTGCGAGCTATGTGACAGAGGTAATTAATTAGTTCTTGGTGCCTTTTGATGCGGTGGTGCTCTGTCAATATTGTTAAGGGTCTCGGATCGTCTCCGTGGAGTCTGGACAGACTCGACAATACAAAGAGCCGAGTAATTGCGCCCCGCGGCTACTGACGTATTTGCCTTAATTTGTGATATATCTGACTTCGATTGCTCGGTAATGAAGCGACATCGGCGCGATTCGTTCAGCGAAGCATTTCGCAACCGCGCTTTTCAGGAATCGCGATCAATGTATAAGTTAGAACAGAAACAATATGAAAGCAACGAAAATGCCATTATACGAACGATTTCAAGGTACGTAGTAATATATTTTTTTAATCCACGATTTAACTTACGCTTAATGATTACGCTCACTCATAGTGCCAAGCTTGCAACAAATTGTTCACCGACATTGATACTTATCTTGTGTCTTCATACGAAATAAGAAATATTTAATTGATATCTAAACACATGTATAAAATGGTCTGCGACGCTAGATATGATCGAATATAAGTTATGCCTCACAATATTCAAGGCTACTCATAACATGGCCCCTCAATACATTACCGACTTCTGCATTCCATTTTCCGCAAATGACAGACAACTAACACTTCGCTCAGCATCAACATCTAATACAAGTAGGTTAGTTGAAGTAAATCGCGTGCACAAAACCATATTCGGTGACCGTGAATTCGCGGTGGCTGGACCAAAGTTATGGAATAAACTACCTAATAAACTGAGACAAACAGACTGCTTACCACTGTTCAAAAAATAACTAAAGACGCACTTGTTTAGACAATCGTACAAAAACCTGTAGAATTAGACCGCTATAACACAACCTAATGTTTTCCACTCCTAGTATGCACTCCGTGAAAATACCTGATTCCTCCTGGCACTCCCAACTATTATAGTTTAAAACGTTAATTCCATTTTTTGCATGCCATCTAGTGAATAAGTTATAGTAATTTAATTTTTTAGCTAAGTTGTTTTGTACCTAATATATTTTTTTTATGTGAAGCACCCTTGAGGTAAATACTCACGAAAACGGCGCTATAAAAATGATTTTTATTATTATTATTAATTATGTCCTTGTTTTGTTGTCTCTTATTTTCATTTTATGACTAATTCACTACTTCATTATAAATGGTTTCATTATGTTATTATTTATTACTATTTCATTATATTCACTTTTTCCATTATTTTGCTACTTTTATTTTCTTTTATTAATTTTTTTGTTCTTCTTATTGTTTATACTATTTATAATTTGTTTCTATGTTAGGACACAAGTAAATATGTTTGATTCTGATAACTCGTGCTCTTATTCATATACATCATTAAATGTATGTTATACTTAGTATCCTCCTGCAGAAGGGACCTTTGGTCTCGAAACATGTTGAGTGTTTAAAAATAAAATCGGTGGTTGAAACAAAGTTAATTGATTTAATTATATTAAAATAATTAAAGCAATTTTATCTTTTCATTTTATTTTTGATAGGTAGTTATTATTTGTGTATGCACTATTAACTACGGATATTAACGACTATTAAATTCAATGAAATGTGATAAAATTAATTTTTTATCGAAAATATATTATACAATGAATAATAGTGTAAAAAACCAACTAAAGAAAACCTCCACAAAGAAAAAATATCATAAATTAGGCATATTATGTACGTAACATTGAATAAAAAACTACTGAAAAAATAAACTTCAAATTTAAAATATTCAAAGAGGAACTTATTGAAATACCCACCCATGCAACATTTATTCCACAAAGACGATTGTATTCAATTCAAATAATACATCAAAGAAAAATACACATTTTAAGGCATTCACAATGAACTTTTAGTTAGACCAAAACCATTTAGTTAATTACTGATGTATGGCTTACGATACGAATGCGCCAGGGTTTAAAATTTTCTTTTGTATTCTTAAAACTAGAAAGCATCGATTGGAAAGTCCCCATTCGGATAGACGAACCCCAGCGCGGTTTCTAACTGGTACAGTAACGACGCGATTTGAAAGATGGCCAACACTAACAGACTGACAGCAGATCACAGGTGAACAAGTTTTTCAAGAATGAGAGGAAATGCCATTTGCGTACACAGCAAAGGCGTGCTTTGGCGGAGCATGCATCAGCTGGTGGCGGGCCTGTCGGGAGATATGAAGATAGGGAAACTTGTACGGCAGAGCTACATGCAGCCTCACAGCGCCTGCAGCCGTTGGGTAAAAGCCGACGAAGGTGTTGACTTTGCAATTTAACCCGTACAAGGGATAAATCTAGGAATGGGAATGGAGTCAATCGAAACCTTCAATATACTTCTGAGAATTAAATAACAATGTTAACATTGTTAGACGTCTTTCCACACGAAGGACAATTGAATTAATACGTCTAAGACGAGCATACAACATACATTCGTTGTGTTGGTGTTTTCGGATATAAACACCAACGGCTTACACGTACTAATTCGATCGGCTTTCTTAAATGGAAAGAGGAATATCTCTAAGTAAATTTAATAATACTTTATATATATATTTTAAAAATAATCTCTCATCGGCAGTTAAATATCAAATAGAAAAAAGTTAACATTTTTTTAAAATTGAGATGCGAATACGGAATACGTGTCACATCAATATTCTTACTATTTTCAAATTAAGCTAAACGCTTGTGCTATGAAAATAGGATTCACTTTCTGGTCTTGAGTGAGATTCGAACCCGCGGCCTTTGGATGACGAAGCGAGAGTCCTAACCACGAGACCAACAATCTACTCTAGTAAACTACTTAGCATAAATAAAATAAATGATGAACAAAAAAATATTAAAAAATCTAGTAAACTACTTATCATAAACATGTAACTAAAAAAAGAAGACAAAAATTATACTATAAAGGAGTTGCGGACGTTACATGAAGTTACGACGGACGGACGGGCGGACGGACAGACAACTAAATTATTATAATTGGAATTTCATCATGAATAATCTCTACAACCTAAACGCCAAATCCATCAATAATATACTTCTGAGAAATTAATGCTCTTAAAAGAAATTGGGTTAAAACATATAAATCTAAGCAGTTTGATAAAATGTGTGATTCAAGAGGTTGCACCACCATAGGAAGCTAAAAATAAGGGAAGAAATTGGGTAATTTTCTAAAAGAAGGTGATTACTTTTTAATTGCCATATATTAAGGTGCATATTAAACTATTATTTTATCGGAAAATTTTTGAAAAAAAAAGTTCTCTTCCAGCCTATTCCCTTGGAGCTCCTCCGCCGTGACTGAGACGCAACATTCCCCGGCGCAAGTTTGTCCGATACGTTTAATTTTACTGCGCATCAGACAAACGTATTGTAAAATCCTCGATTACGTGCGATTCCTTCCGCTTATATCATCTCGCGACAGTGATAAAATTATGATAAAAATAATAATTCGGAAGAATATCGTTACACGTATAAAGGATATTGCTTTAAAAAATTCCAATCAAAAATAGATATCTCATTGGCGACATCTGTGTTTAATTAAGAGGAATGAAAAAGCTTTGGATGCCGGTCGCACTAATGATAATTACAACATACATATGAAACGGGTTGTAAAACTTAAATATATACAACTTCCAAACATTTGATAGATGTGGTATTCTATCACGGGTGGAAATGGTGAACGTTACATTGTGTAAAGTGATCACTTAACTCAGCCGTGCGATAGGTCGTAAACCCTAAGAACACCTAAAGATTTCCATACCTACTTTTTACTTTAAAAAAATATTTTTTCAACTCTATGAGACATCTATAGTATACATTGATTAATAATGTCCCTGGGACAATATCCAGTACTGTTTTCTGAAGAAAAAAAAGGAAAAAAAGAATGATGAAATTCCAATAAATGAAATGAACATTGGTAGCAGAACAGTCTTGCAATTAGAATACTTTTGGAAACCTTGTAAAATTATTGAGCCGCGTCAACCCTGTTCGCCCTAGATAGTCTTCCTCCGGCAGGGGATATGAAGGGAAGAATGATTACTTTAAAAGTGTCGGAGCAAACCAGGCTGCGGATCCAGGGGACCTGGCCTCGACCCGCTGGAGGGCTGGTTAAACACCCGCACTCTGTTTGCGTGACAACCCTCTGAGGCTGGAGATTGCATCGCCCGAACCGCAAATTAATAGGGGGGTCACTATTAACAAATTAATATACTTAAGCAAAGATGAGAATGAAAAAATTAAGGGACTTTGTAAGACCCTCCGTTCTAACTATCTCCCACCCTCCGCCCCCCAAGTGTATCACAGATCAGTCAACCCTACCGCAGGGGTTTCTTCTATTCTATTACATTTTTTCGCACAACATCTTTACTCTTTTCGAATGTTAAATGGTCTGCTAAAAATGAATATGTCAGCCAGCAAAGATACATACATAATATATGTTAATAGATACTCAAAATTTTCTAGCATAGTACGCTATTCAGGAAGATGGCTATCTCAGAAATCTATATTGTACAGAGCAATGAACTTTTTCGACGAAATGCCAAAAGACATTTATTTATCGATATATATAATTAATCACAAAAACAGGCATGAAGTGTCCATAAATGTTGTGCACGATGGTACAAAAAGGACAATTGTCGGGAGACATTTCGAGCCAATTGCAAAAGATATGAAATAGATGATGGATACAGAGTGTACCAGAGCTAGTCCATAATACTGACCTTAATATCCGAAGTTATGGAGATTTTTGCATTTTTTTCTCAATATTACTGACTTATTTTTTACAAAGTTTGGAATATAACGGTAACTTATATCGATTATGAAAAATTCATACAATACAATACAGGTCAAATAAAATGATAAAATTCTGTTTTCAATTTCTGCAAGGTTTTTATCATTTTATTTGATTTGTATTGAAGCGAATTAATTACTCATAATCGATATATGTTACTGTAATGACAATTAAACTTTTTGCAAAAAATAGTCAGAAATATTGAAAAAATGAAAATTTTTATATTGTATGCCTCCGTAAATATTGATATTAAAGGCCATGAGGACTTGGACATTTTGGACTCATAATCATTTATAAACTGTTGTAAACTAGCTTTATTACACCCTGTATATATAATTGAATATCAAATCCCATTTGTGCCTACTATTTTTTTTTTAAATGCTGACCAATAAAAACAAGGCATAATATTGGCACTGCATCACAAATAAACTTTGTGACTTAACTTATCCAATTTCCTTTATATATTGTTTTAATCGTTTTTCCTTTGATCCGTAGTCAAGCCAATACTCAACTATTGAAATGAACAGAAATAGATGGGGACTTTATAAACATCCTGTATTCTACAGTAAATCATCACTTTTTAACAAAAAAAATCGATATATATATATTTTGCTTATCTGTCATAAGCAAAATACAAAAAGAAGCATTCAAAGCTTTTTTGTTAGTGCCATATTTTTGGAGCAATACATCAAGGTGTTGAATACAATGAAATTGTGAAAATACCAGTGACGTCTTCGAATATTTTTTTCTCTTAAGCCAAATTTAGAATACGATACCTTTTATTTTTATTAAATAGAAATGCAGTAAAATTAGAAAAAGGCCTTAAATATTTTTTAATAACCAATGCACAATCATCAGACCTCGGTATTTTTGGTGCACGCATTTGGCAGCGTCATTAACAAATGTTTGGATTTAGAATTTAAATAATTTTGTCCTTTATTTATTTATTGAGATAAATAATAGACGTCTCGTTGAGACGAAGCTATTTATACATGAAATGTGTATGGAAGTCTTAATAGGGTGGCACGGAGCTCATGACCTGTGTGAGCTGGCTTAAGTGATCACTTTACACGATGCAACGTTCGCCAATTCCACCGTAAGAACATCCACACATTACAAAAAATTGAATGTTGAATACCTACATGTTCTAAATCAGTATTCTTTCAAATATTTGATAAAATATTCCATTTTATTTATTTTGGCGTAAACAATGAGTTAAAAATATACTATTCAAAAATTCTGTAATTTATGACTACATTATTGTGTTTAATATTAACCGAGGTTTGTGCTGAGGAGACAGGTTCATACGGAATATTTAAAAGTTATAATAATTTTATTTAAACAAACATACCTAATTTACAAATTTAAAATATAAATATGCAAAAATTTCTAGTAGGAACATATCAACCGAGGCAAGACTGGCGGTACATAAAGGAATTCCAGTACTAACACTGATATATGGACGTGAGCCTTGGGCCTGGAGTTGGCAAAAGAAGAAAGAAAGTAGACTGAATGCAGCGAAAATAAGATCACTTAGACGTATGTGTGTAATTCCAACAATGATATAGTAAGCAATGAACGAATTATACACGGTTACCTTGAAGTACAAAATGTTCTACGCGAAATTAAAATAAGCACAATATATTTTATTTTATTTTCTTAACTGCGAATATCAGATACTTCTCTCCATTATCGCGACTCATTAGAACGTATAATATTCTTCACTCGCAAGGCAATATGGACATATTTTCAGACTGCAAATCAAAATTCAAAAATAACATTTTATTTCAATTGACAATATGATCATTGATGCAACAGATAAAATAACTTGTGAGATTATTTATATCTTTTGTAATATAATAATTTAACATACTATGATATTAGTTAGCAGGGGCATGCAGTGAGAACAAGAAGCATGACTTTTTCCTAAGCATATATTTTGAAAAGAAACCGACGTAAGAGATATATCTCGTAATATTCCAATCACGATAATTAACGTAGGTATTATTCAGATTTTAATATTTCATAATATTCTAATAATAATGTAATATTCAGATAAATATTTAATTTCGATTTATTTTTTCAAATGTATGTTATTTTCCAAATATATGTTTAAATAAAAGTCATGCTTCTTGTTCTTACTGCACGCGCCTATTATATAGGTGACATTATGTTATACCGTCTGCATAAAATGTATGGGCTGTGTTTGTACTAAACTAAATAATAATAAAAAAATATGACGCAAGTGTTGATGGCATTAAAAGAGAGGGCGGCCGTGGAAGACGTGGCATAACCAGATCAACCAGATACTGGAATATAGTCCTGTTAGGAGCCTCAACAATCGTCAGGCTTGCATGCGAAGATTTAATGTGCCCTTTGGATTCTTTCTCCACATTTTTATTAGACAGTAATTCTAAAATTAGTTTAAAATTAGATTTTATTTTCCGCCCTTAGGCATAGCCTTCTTGCCTGCAGCCACGGGACGCCCCTGGCTCCACCCGTCCGCCCCCACATTAATACCATTTAACACCGCTGACGCTCAGCACCACAAAGCGAAGGTCGTATCGCAACAAAGTGTAATCGTGGATTTAATTATATAGAGACTTTGGGTAAAGGACAAAGGCGCCGCGTGGCTCGGTTAAATGTAGATAACGAGAGCGTCGTTTGGGGGAGCATAATATTTTTTAATTGAATTTCTGATAAGCAATTTGCATACGATAAAAAATTTCGTTTTTTTAAGAGTCTGAAAAATACACCGCTAAACCGAAATGTTCAAGTGAGCAGATTACGGATGAAATATATCCATTTAATTTTTAACAAACAACCCATCGACCGGTTGTTATTGATCCTGATAGATTGTCCTAGGATGACATTAGAATATGTTATGAATATTTTGAAGATAACATGATTAAACAATACATTTTTTATGATGAGTAATTTATAAATAATCTTAGAACAGAATTTCAAATAAATTCAAATACAATCTGAAATAACGGTTATTGTATAACCAATAAAATGAAAGTTTTGACCAACACTAATTAAAACCAGTATTTCCGTCATAATAATATAAATATTGACAATTGGCAGATGTCTTTATATTTATGATAGACACTTTACTTGTTCATATATGAGTACATTCCGTCAATTTTGTCATGGGATATTATAAGGATGATATCCTTATAGAAGAGGGGATCAGCAGGCAACAAACAACTGGAGAAAAATAAAAAAATACATGACAATGTAGTGAAGAGTCAATTTCCTTTGAAGTATACGAATTGTGTGTGCGATTATATGTACTTTCTTCCAAAATAAATATTAG
This sequence comes from Agrypnia vestita, assembly GCA_016648135.1. NCBI lineage: Eukaryota > Metazoa > Arthropoda > Insecta > Trichoptera > Phryganeidae > Agrypnia > Agrypnia vestita. The sequence continues at coordinate 28,200 of JADDOH010012101.1, forward strand.
ATGTCGATCTAAGGGTATAAAATGTTTAAAAAAATCTACCTACTTCAGAACAGATATTTCTATATATCTAGTGAGGTAGGTAGTGGCCGAGAGACTTTTTACGTATTATCCTAATTTATTTGCATTATGTGTACCTATCTATCAAGCGATCAAATGTATATTCTTGTCCAATAAACGCCGATTCATCGGCAATGAAATGAAAAATGATTTAATTTTAAATTTAAAATTGAATAAAAGTAAATACATAGAAAAATATTGTGAACATAAAAAAAAATTGTGAAAACATTGTTGTTTTCTTCAAAAAAGAGCATTAAAAATTGAAAATACTTTTTTCATTTCGAATCTACACTTAAGGCGCCATAGTACATGATTCACGTTTTTGCTGTCTGGAGAGTCAATTTAGTGTAAAGTTTTCGAATCTTATTGCCTAAATTGCAGCTAACCATGCATTCAATCAATTTTATTATGAAAGGTCCATTTACTATTAAAGCATTTGTTTAAAAAAAGTTTAAAAAATACTTTGTTATTATCACAAAAAAAATATAATCCCGAAGCCCTATTTAATCTTTCTAGCAATAGAGTTATCTTTGGTACACTTTTTCTCGAAATATTTCCACGTAAAGACCGTATATTTTTTTAATAAATTGAATAAAAGAAGTTCAAACAGAAAGTTTGGGGGAAAATATATAATTATTTTTGGGTAGGTTGTTAAATACAACGTTTACAAAAAGATAAAAATTCACTTTCCGTCTCCTATATTGCAGCATCCAAAAAACCATTAAAACATTGATTATTTTAATTAAATTTTACATGCGTACTAAGAAAATTTCACTGTCATTAATATAAAAATATTCAAAATTTTCTACCTCATACACAGAAATTTGAATTAATTAAATCGTATAGTCTGTTAAAAGATCATTTTTCTTTCAAATCAGTCGTTGGTTGGACACCAACTACGCCAGTCGTCAGGTTACGCTCCCGCTAGTTTATACGAATATATCTTAAAATGCTGCGTAAACTTTGCCTGAGTGTTAATAAAGGGAAGATATCCGTATAATGAATGCATTTTAGAAATCCCATATCGCGGGGACAACGGTAAATGCAGAAAATAACTGTTAAATGTATTAAAAATACTTGAATTTGAATGTCGCCATTTTTATTTTTTACAACTGTCAAATTTTGTTTGTTTTTGCGGGCTGATTCTGATGTTTTTTTCCATTATTCTTATCTGTTTTCTTGAAACAATATGATATATAGACTTTGTTCTGTATATACACTGAATTTTTGTCCTTTCTTTTACCTGCAAACAATATTTTTAATGAAATAAGATACTCCGTCTATTTCTTTACTCAACGGTAATTGTCATTTTTTCACGAAATAGTGATGTGAAATCTTTTGAACCGGCATTTTTTTGTGTTTTTATTTTAACTGATAAATTTTCAGTAAAACGATATAATATTGTTTTGAGTTTGTTTGTTTTGATGTTTTGTTTGAAAAATTTTCAGTAAAACGATATAATATTGTTTTGAGTTTGTTTGTTTTGTAAAATATTTTCAATTAAGAGGTCCTAGTACACGATTTTCGTATTTGCCGTCGGGCGCAGAGTTGCCAACGTAGGCGATTTTTCGCCATTTAGGCTACTCAGAAAGAGAATCGGCGACGAAAAAATCTAAAAGGCGACTGGTCGCCTACTAGGCTACTTCAGAGACAAGTTATTTAAATCAGCCGAATCGCAAATAATTAAGAAAAAAAAATACAATTACCTTTGTGTAATGCTGTCATTGAAAGAATTTTAAGCGTAATGGGGACAATTAAAACAAAATTAAGGAATCGCCTGCAACTACCCATGCTGATCGCTATTCTTAGAATTCGTACCTATATGAATGTAAGAGGTGTGCTGCAACAACTTTCAACCAAGCAATCACATGGTAAGTTTTCACGCTGGTAGCAAAATGTACGTCTCCGGTGTTTTTAAAATGGTACCTATCTACTTACTTTACTTTCTTTTAACGAACATTACGGTTTTTTATATTAGGCTTAGGCCTATTTATCAATACATTATAAATATGTTATAAATAAATTGATAAAAATTACATTTTATTTTATTCATATTGATATTTTGGCGTTTGGGCTACTTTAGGCTACTTTATGTATAGGAAACGGCGATATTAGGCCAAGCGCTGTTGGCAACTCTGGTCGGGCGACTAAATTGAACATATAAACTTATTAAATCATTTTGCAAAACCCGATTATTAATTTATCCTCCGGCTTAATAGCCCGTTCCTTAATAGGAACCGTTTATATGCTCCATTTTTGTCGTCCGTCGTTATATATTTTTATTTATTGTGGTCAATTGTCGATATTTTTTATGAATCGTTTTACCCCAGTTCATATAATCGGATCTTATGAATCCTTCTTTTTTCCTTTTATAACATCTTTATATGTTGTATTATTTAAATACCCTGTTTTAATGAATCGTTTTGTTTTCGTTTATATGTTCCGTTAATCGTTTTTTATTATACTTTTTAAATAATCGTGAGCCATGCACTGATTGCGTGTCACACTCTAATTATATAAAGTTGTCATTCCAGCAAGTTACGGATAGACAACCAAATTATTATATTTAGATATTTGAGGTTACATTTCTGTAAGTATGAGTTTTCATTCTTTTCATAGAATTCAATACAGTAATAGACAATGATCAGTGTAGATTTATACAACTCAATACTTTGAGCATCATTAATATATAATTTGTCTTTATTTTAGTTTTTAAATATTACTTCTACCGCATACATGCATGAATGTTTTTTATAATCGTTTATTATGGTCAGTTGTTGATCTTTTCAAATAATCGTTTTTCTCCAGTTTTCAAAATCAGATTTTATGATTTATATCTTTTGTTATTATGTTTATTAATCATAAGGTTTTACGTTTATATGTTCCGTTTTTGATTGTTATTTAAGTAACTTATGTAGAATATTAAAAATAAATTCGCTTCAATACAAGCAAAAAAAAGTTTAATCATTTTGCACTATCACCCTTCAGAAATTTGATAAATATATAATACTTTATAAAGTTAATCTGTGCTATTCTGAAAATATTGGGATGTCAGATCTTTATCCCAATCTTGACAGGTATGTATAACAATATATTGACACTAATTTCGATGTTTTAAGTTTGGCATGTTTGAAATAATTAATGAATCAATCAGAAAGCCCTAAAACGTAAACAAATGTTAATGTATTCACAATTACGAATAATGATCTTTCTAATTGATTGAATTCATTAATTTCAAACCTGTCAAACATAAAACGTCAAAAAAACGGCATCACAATGTAATACAATAACTGTCAAGATACAGAAATAGCAATGTTGCTTAGTTCAGAATACGGATGATTATCATTTTATTTGACTTTTATTATTGCGAATTAATTTTAGATATTCGATATAAGTTACTTTCATGAAAGTCTTACGTTTTGAAAAGATAATTCAGAATATTTTTATTTCTATATTCTCTTTATACTTAACCATATTTTCATGGGTGTACGACTGTATAGTAATTAATAACAACTTTTGCGTGACCGCGCAACATGAGTTGAGCGCTGATTGCTTGTCACATTCTAAATATCTAAAGTCGTCTTTCCATTAAGTAACGGACAGACAACGAAAATATTATTATTATTATTATTTTGTCTTTATTCTACTTTTTAAGTATAACTTCTAACGCACATACATAAGTACACGCATAATTTTTTTAAATGGTTTTTATTTGAATTATTTAACATTGATATTAGACAAAATGTTATAAAACAATAAAAAAATATAGTGAAAATTCACACACGTCATACAATTTTTCAACGCTAATGAAAAATTAATAACATATAATATAAATAATATATTACATGTAATGGAGATCTTAAAAAAATGTTTTTCTTAAAAATCAGAAAAATAGCATAAAAAAGCAAATTTTGAGTGAAATTTCAGAAAGAAACAATATCCATTGCATGGTCGGCTTTGTCACATCTCTAATATAAGGATCGAATAATTATTGTACAGAAAAATTTCGCCAAACTTGCAAAACTTACGTTCATGTAGAAAGGGTTACGTATGTAGCACTACGCAGTTAAAAGGTCAGGCGTTAAAGTTTGCACATTTCTATTTCGTTTTATAGTATTGTATATTTCTCGCTATCGTTTTTTGTGCTTAAACAATACATGTTTGAGCGAAACTAGCGCCATTTTTAGCGGGAAGTGATTAAACTAATGCCAATATTGAAGGTATAAGAGCCTCTTAATAGCCGAACGCAATTCGAAAATTAAAGTTTGAGATGTTTCGATAGTGAAATTAAAATCTGAGAGTTATTTGAAACATAATAAAAATCAAATCCAGCAGTTATTTATAATGAAATTAAAAAAGCAAGAAACGGATGGTAGAGACTGTTTCAGAACTTGTCATATAAAACGCAGGAATAATTTTATCCGTAGCAGTAAACTTGAGAGGAGCATAAAACATCTAATGATCCACTTTGAGGGCGATTAAAGTCGGTATCACGCAGTCTTTTATCTCTACGGGGATAGTGCGGGTCCACTGCCCGAGTACACGGAGTACGTTGATGGCCATCATTGGGCGATCGGACGTAATTATTTAAATCATAAAAATTAGATCAATTCAAGATGTAGCGGTCTTTAGTGGAACATAAAAACGGGCTTTCACGAGGATGAAAATATAACTCGATGAAACGTCATAACGAGGTTGCGGCTAACATTTGCTGAGTGCACCTCCGATGCACGCCAAACTACGCTCGCCAATTATAATTACATTTATATTTATATACAGGGTGTCTCACAGCCAGTAGCAACAACTTTTCAGATGGATTCCTGCCTTGATAATGAGTTAAAAATATAAAGCAACCATGAACTAACATCAATTATTATGAAGATATACAATACCAAAGTTTGCATTTTTTCTAAATATTTCTGACTTAATTTTTGCAATATGTTGAACTATCATTACAGTAACTTATACCGATTTTGAAAAATTCATTCGCTCTAATACGATAATAATAAGTCGAATAAAAAGATAAAAATCTTGCAAAAATTGAAAACAGATTTTTTACATGGTCTTTATCATTTTATTTGAGTTGTATCGAAGCGACTGAATTTTTCAAAATCGATATATGTTACTGTAGATAGTTCAACTTTGTGCAAAAACGTTTTCTTTTTCACGTAAACAAACAACTTCATTTCTAGTATCAGAAACCTGAAAAGTTTGTGTTAGGGACAAGAAATATAGTTTTTTTTATTTATACTAGAAAAGTGTGTATTAAAAATGATTTTTATACTATTTACAATCTAATTATAACATCGCAATATAATATAACTAGTTATAATCTATCAATTTTTTTTCATTTTGCATTTCAGCCTTACATTAATAAGTACGACCTGGCGGTATATAAATCATATCATACAATTCTGATATACTATATAAATCTTAGTTTTCTAATACCTATATTTTATAGCAAACCTATATATATTTTATAAATTTTTATTCTAAATAATTCCATAACGATAATATTTTTGTGCAGCCTTCAAGTGTCTCAAAAAATGCACCACGATACAAAGTACTATTATACAAAGAATTCAATGTATTTCGGCAGCGAGTTACGAGTTACGACTGTGAATAGCGAGCATCTAGGTGCTGGACATTGTTACATAAATAATTAAGTTATAATATAATATTGCAAAAAAATGTATGTACTCATGTACGCGCGGTACTTCTACAAACAAAAACATTCTTAAAAAACGATAGAAATATTCGTGAACTCGCATGTAAACAGAATCTGACAGCTGACAAGAATTTTATATTTTGTTGGTCCTTTTAAAAAAACATGTCTCGCATTTTCGCTACATGATTTCACTACATGACCCGCTACATGCTTCCGCTTCAGGCGCACACTGCGTGATTTCCGTTACTGCGAAAATTTTACCCTGAATGCGCCAAAAGAAGGTATCCTCAAAAAGTGATCACAGTCAAATTTTTCAATTTGATCACACTCATACAAGTATATTTTCATAAAACAAGAACTACGTGGCTTTCGAACCCCGCAAGTTAAGGTCACAACACAATGAGACCACATTTCATAAAACTTTCACGTATATAATACTTCTGATTAATATATTCAATGTATTGTCTATTGAGAAAGCAACTAATGAAACAGAACACTCAATGAAAATACTGGTTAGTTAAAAATCTACCCAATACACTGCAGTACACATTAAAACAATAACGCTTCCAGTGGCGTACAGTACGAATAGACTTAGGTCATGCTGTAACCGACCATGCTACGTGTTTTCGGTATTATTTTATGGAATAGAAGCATGGACGCTTACCGAAGACTTGATAAGGCGACTTGAGGCATTCGAGATGTGGATCCACAGAAGAATACTCAAAATAAGCTGGATGGACACAGTTACAAATGAAGACGTCATGCTAAGGTTAGGTTACAAGTAAACAATTATACTTAGATAAAATGGTTTCTGTAAGTGGCGTGCGTGCAGTTCTCACCTAAAATTAGACCTTTCGAAGAAACACGCCGTAATACGAAAAATTAACTTGTCGACTACATGTAACTCGCAGACGTAAAGATAATTCGGCAGCCTGAACAACCGTCGAGCTTGCATCGAAGATGTATGAATGTATATGAAGCGAAAGTTGTATGTCAGGACAGAAGAATATGGCGCTCTATCCTCTCTGCCTACCCCCACGGGGAAACGGCGTGATGGTAAGTTAGTTAGTTAGTTAGGAAAATATTCCAGCGTCCATAAACAACGTGGTTACATTTTGAACCCTTTGAACCTTTCCCTCTCCCCATGTAGCCCTAACGTGGCTTTTTATTTGACCCCCCCCCCCCGAATGGGCCGTAATTTTTTAATTTTTTCCTATTAATTCCAGAAGACATGTTGTGCTGTCTTCTCTTACTAAAACTATTTTAAAATTATTGACTACGTGCAAACCGAGCTGCGCAGATTTATCGATCACATATTCTGTAGCATTTTAAATGTGCCAAAAAACATAAATTAATGAATTACACGTAGCTCGACTCTGACCCCCCTCCCCTCACGTAGCCCAGCGTAACATTCTAACCCCCCCCCTCCCTTGAAGTGGACGCTCCCTATGAAGTTGTTTACAGAAGCAGTCGATAACAAAAGCCGAAAAACTTTAACCGTAGGCACGAATTTTAAATCGTCTTTTACATAATACGAGAACTAGTTATAATAATTAACATTTTTTTCCCAGAACGTACAGCTTTTTTGTTTGCATGCGCTGCACGCCGCTGAACGCTTCGAATTGTGTACTGGAGATGAGCACAATTCTAATTATTTATGTTAATCGGTACATCGACAATTGCGGCGGCTAAATCTCCTTGTCAAAGCAATCGGCATAACTGTGGAACACTTGTTCCAACACTATGCTAATACGGCCGCTTATCGGCCACTTCAAACCGTTCCGCAGCCAGGCCGTCGTGTGCGGCTTGACAATATAATTGATTCTACCTATAGTGTTTACAATTTCTTCATTACTGCAAGTGAGTCAAAGAAAAACAAAAAAAAAACTATGTACACCAGCGGCATTAATTGTAGATATTGTATACAGGGTGTATCACAGATAGTAGCAAAAACTTAACAGGTGGATTCATGACTTGAGAATGAGTCGAAAATATTCAAGCAGCCATGACCTAATTGTAATCAATTGTTATAGAGATATGCAATATCAAAGTAAGATTAATTTCGTGCAAAAAATTGAACTATCATTACAGTAACTTATTTCGATTATGAAAAATTACTTTACTTATTAAATTGATAAAAACAAACAATTTGATTGAAAATTGACACAAAATTCATGAACACATTAACCAACATCAGATTAAGATTTCGTTCAGACACGCGGGAATCGTGCGATTGCAAATCGCGCGTTTTGAAGCCTAAGATTTGTGTCATAATATGTTCAGACAGCCGCGGTTAATAAGCGATTTGTGCGCGCGAATAGCGTCATTTAATAAACGTCAGTTTGACAGCTCCGGTGACGTTCTCCATCTTTGAATATCAGAGATAAATTCGCTCATTACTTTGTGAACGACGGCCGTCTTCCATGGCAAGACACAAAAATATCATTCTGTCAGTTCATTTTTGGTGAATAAATACCTGCTTATCTAAAATACACTTTTTTTCCAACGTGTCTTCACCATTTCCAAATATCTCCACCAACTCCTGCCAAGCTTGGTTCTTGGCAATTTTATTTGAATAATCCTCACATTGAAGATCCCACATTGCAGGTCGTTTCTCCACTTCATCTATAAAAAGTTCAGTGTCCAAGCAATCCTTAACGGGCTCCTGTTGTGACAGGAGCACGCGGGCGAGTAGCGGGCACTGCGCGGTTTGATTAACCGCGCGGTTATGGCTGAACGATTACATACAATCTACATAAATAAGACCCGCGCGGATCCCATGCGATTCTGAAACCGCGCGGTTCCCGCTGTGTCTGAACAAGCCCTAAAAGATGTGTTAAATCGGTTACGTATGACGGGTGAATCCCGGGAACTTTTTGATCAAACCTCGTGTACGAGTATATGGTATAATACATGCGCTGCCAGCTATTCGAATTGTCGAATTACGAAAATCAATTATCGTTAAAATTCGAAATAGCGTGTGGTGTAATTTTTTGCACTGTAGTCAAAAAAGCAATATGTATGTAACGAGACAACGCGCTTCGTGAAAATATCCATGCCGATTGTGAGGTCGGCCGCTAGGCGCTACAATGTATAAAAAACACGCTTACATGAATGAAACGAGAAAAAGCACCGCTGCTCAAAGTTTATTATTCTCAGTAAAGATCAAATTAAAAATAACTACCTTTTTATGATTTTATTTGATTATTTTAATGTCGGCCGGTTTCGATACCGCTGTACTGATAAAATGCGCTATTATCTTATCATGAATTCTTTATATTCTCGAAATAAGAAAACGACACCATTATCCATCCGCTATAAATTACTTTTTTGCACGAAAGAATTTCGCTTTCTATTAGTCTTGTGTATAATTTATCAATGAGTTAAATTAGAGAAAAAAAATATTAATAATATTGTCACGGGACGTGGCTATGGGTGACAAATGAAACACTTAAAGTTAAATAAAAATATATTTATTAAAACCAAATTAATTAATCAATTAGAAAGACATATAAAAAAATCTAATCCACGAAAAAATACTTTGGTTACTACCGGGATTCGAACCCGGGTCACCTCTTTTCCGGGGCCGGTGCTCTGACCACTATGCTGTAGGAGCCTTGTAGATTTCCGTGAATTAATTCTCGTAATTCTCATTTCTTCACCAAAGTCACTGGACACAAATTTGGTTGGAGCATGTTCTTAAATACAAAAGCGCTAAAATGCTTCTAGAATATTTTTTACACTTATTATCCAATTTCTTAATTCGTACTTATTATCTCTAGTTACTCGTTCGTGGACTATTTTTTATTACGCTGTTTCTATCGCATCGATTACTTTCGAGAATATTCCGCTCAATTGCGCACGTAGGTACTTGCCAGATATCTTCACTGCTCTCACTACGGTTTATCGGTGATAATATCGCACTTGTCAAACGCAAAGCAATGGCTGTTTCGCGGTAGCCGGCCGGTTCTTTTATAGAGGTGATATCGCTTTCTCGATGTTTTCAGAGTTAACAATAATGTCCCAGTCGATTCCAGGGTGTTGTGGAGCGTTCCAGAGATTACGAGAGATTTCGATGGCGCGTAATTCTATCATCTCGTTACGATATTAAATAAGTCTTATTCGTATTTTTTGCAAAATATCTAAAACTTTATCTAAATCAAAGTCAGGAGCGCGCCCCACAATTTGAACTCGCGGCGTAACAACTGAAACTGGTTTATTATTTATTGCATGCCCATTTCATGCAGCCTAATGAAAAAACACGATCTCAATTTAAAAACAAATTTCATAGCCATAAGCCTCAGCATCCCATGTTCTAGAGCCAACGTTAATTGTACGGAATTATTTAAGATCGAAACGGCGGGGTACCTACCGCCCGCGCCGGGCAATTGGCTGGCTACCTTCACATTTTAAAGCCTTAAATAAATTATATAATTTTTTTTTTATTTTTTATTTTTTTTTTTATTTTTTTTACATCTCAGACCCACAAAACATCACATTGATATTTGTCTGTAGGTGCATCAATACATATATATATAAATAAATTGTATTTACCAGAAATACATTCATATTAATTAATTACAATAGATCTTATGAACTCAAATACAAATCAACAATACTTTACAACAATACAAGAAAAAATACAAATATTACCAAAATCAAAATAAGTCTCTTTTATTTAATAACATATTCATTAATTCTGTATTTTGCCCTTTTTTATTAATATCCATTTTGACACGACATGGGATTTTATTAAATATTTTTGGTATGACATATTTATGTTCTTTGTCCATATTTATTTATGACCTTCGGTATTCGTAGTCCTTCTTTAACCGTAAATCTGGTACAATGTTTATGAATCAATCTATGCTTATATGTCCCATCTTCATGATATCGTGTAATTAGTTTGTACCACAAGATAGCATTAATTGGCATAGATCCTTGTTTCTTGAAGAGTTCCTGTATATCTTTAGTAGCACTTTTTTTATTTATTAATTTTATAGCCGAATAATTTGAATTTTACTAATATTAGTTTTGCAAGTTAGACCCCAGCTAGTTATTCCATACCTTATTACCGATTCCGCTAAAGATTGATATATCTTTAATCTTTCTAAAATATTATATTTATCACGTATTTACGGCAAACCCACTTATAATGTAGTAAAGAATTAATAAATTACAAGTGAAATTGTAACTCGCTTGCATTAGTTTGGTATATGACACGAGTATTGAAGTCCAGAGAAGAGAAGATGAACCAGACACTGGAAGACGATCGTGTTTGAAGAATTAACACCCGCCTAGCACACACGAGAGGATATTCGAATGAAGAATCTAAAAGGATTTTCAAACGAGCAAATGTACAGTTTCATTATTCGTTCAAAATTGGAATATGGAGTGGCAGTTTGGAGCCCACACCAAAGGAAATACATCGACATGATTGAGCAGATTCAAAATAAATTCTTGCGCTACTTATGCATGCGCAGAACAGGAGAATATCCTACATTAATGCACCATGAATTACTTCTCAGGGAATGCAACTATCGCAGACTCGTTGGCACCAAATTTTAAGGAATATAATTGACGTTCCGAACTTGCTAGAGAATTATGCCCTGTTTGTACCAATTATTTGCGAAATCTAGATCACGCGCTATTTCATGTCCCAAAATTCCAACGGATGTAATGATTAGGCACACCATAACGCTAGTTGTAGTTAGTAATTAACGCACACCATAGGCTAGTAGTGCAATTCTTAAATGAATTGAGCGATCATGTCGATGTATTTAATTATAGTATTGAAAGCATCAAACAGAAGATCGCCACCATATAGGTACTCACTTCACGTCATAATTTGCATAGTACTTGGAGCAATCTGTTATGAAATTATATATATATATATATATATATATATAAAACGAGCGAGCCTTACAGAGGTCGCTCATGATGTGTAACATTTGACATCTCACAATTAAAAATATTAATTGAGCTGCAACAGAAATTAACATCAAAATTTTAAAAAGCTAATTAATACCTACATATTTATTAGTAAATACAAGTAAAGAAAATATATGTGCATTTGTTTATTATTGAATTATGCCGGACCAGGTACCGTATATCTACATAAGCATTTTTATTTAGAAATGTGTTTGGTCAATTATATGTTTTTATTTATTTTCATAGATGGCGGTAGTGAACCGCTATACATATTGTATGAAAACTTTGAAAAATATTTAAAAATAATCGCATAAATAACAACAAAATTTGAGAATGTAAATCATTAATGTAAATTTTTTTATGTATTTTTGGATAGTTTCGAAGATACAAGCCAAAATACATCAAAGTTACAACATCAAATCAGAAACGCTGAATTTTGAAAGTGTGCGTCTTCGCTGTGATGGCACTTGCTGGACATTGATTTGTTTATAAACGATAATTTTTTTCCATCGCGCGCGCTCATTGGTCAAATGAAATAGCGCACGCTTCCCCGGCGTCTTATTTCCTGTTACGCATTTCCGTCCCTTTTCACAAAATCACTGCCACAGGAAAGCGAGAGGAAAGATGTAACACATCAAAAAATATAGGTATACAGGGTGTACCAGAGCTAGTAGCAGAAACTTGACGTGAGATTTCTGACTATGTTACGAGTCTAAAATGTTCAAGCAAGCACGGCCTAATATCAATAGTTATGGAGATATGCAATATCAAAGTTTGCATTTTTTCCAATATTTCTGACTTATTTTTTGTTAAAAGTTGAACAATCATTACAGCAACTTATATCAATTATGAAAAATTTATTTGCTTCAATACAACTTAAATAAAATGATAAAAACCTTGTAAAAAATAACTTTTTTCAATTTGTGCAAGGTTTTTATTATTCTATTCGACTTATATTAAAACGAATGAATTTTTCATGATTATGCGTATCTCCATAACTATCGATATTAGGCCGTGCTTGCTCGAACATTTTAGACTCACGACATAGGCAGGAAGCTACCGGCAAAGTTTCTGCCGCTAGCTCCGGTACACCCTGTGTATTGAGGCTCCCAGATCGTCCGATCCGTGGTTTTACCTGTCGGACACCTCCAGGTCCGCGGCACCGCTGGTTTCCACGGTCATCTCGCAGGGCGGTGATAAATTGAATAGTAGCGGAAACGCCCCGAGGGCCGCACCAGCTTCCCTGCTCCCGCGCTGGTCGGACACTCCATCATAAACGGTGCTGCCAGTACATCAATCTCAGCACGCTGATTATCGTCCTCCGGAGGTCTAAATCGCCCGCGCCCGGGAAGCGCGTGGGAACGCGATTTCCCATCGATTGTCACACAAAATAAACATGTTTGCATTTTGTAACGGACCAACTCAACTAAACGGTTTCACTCGCGTTTTAACTCTGCATACATACACGATATATCGTGGCTAGTGGAAAAAACTTATACCTTCATTAACCTTTGGATGTTACGGACAGTTACGGAAATAAGCGACATCAAAGTTTGCATTTTTTTTTCAATATTTTTGGCTTATCTTGTGTTAGACATTATAACAGAATGTTAGTTAGTAAAAACCTTTGTTTAATTTAACTTTCACAAAAGATTTGGTAACACCCACTTTAGACCCCGCACTCTCTCCCGGTAGATTCCTGAATGTTCAGTAGGCTAATCAGTGCATGTTTTTCTCTGACAAGATTAACACGCATGTGATCAATATTGGTGAAAGTTTAACAATACTTTAGTTGGGGTGTATAGTGTTGTGAATATAGTAGTGTAGTGTTGGTCCTGACGAAGAGATGGGTAAGTCTCGAAATCTGGTAGTGGTTTTTACTAAGTTCACAACATTATGTTAGTAATTTATCCTAATTATAATAATTTCGTTGCTTGTCTGTCCGTCCGTCCGTTCGTCCGCGTAACTTCGTGTAGCGTCCGTAATTTCGTTCGAATTCAAGGCTAAAAAAAACAAATTAAAAACGGTCGCAGATGGGGTTCGAACCCCGGGCGATCGAACTCGAACGCCGAGACTTGCGGAAGACGCCACCACCGCATGTGTGGGGTGTTTAAAAAATAGACTACATTTATAAAACTTAGCAAAGACGCGAGCAGTTGATTAGTAAACGGTATCTTCGCAGCCTGCGGCGTCTTCTGCTGTGGTGTACTGGAAAGAGTATTTGACTCCCATCCGGGGAGCTCAGGTTCAATTCCCGCTATCGGAAGTTTTTTCCCATTTTAGTTTTGAATTTGTTTTGATGTCTATTTTATTTATAATATTAAGTAATTATTTACGATTTTTTTACAATTTTTTTTTTCTAATTTTTTTTCAATAAAATAAATAAATACTTATTCCTTCGGAACCAACATATAAAAGTCCGTCATTTTTGACGGCTTACAGCTAGTATCTAATATTTAAAAAAATATTATTAACCTTGCTACCTCAACGTGATTTAAATTATATTTTATATATTTTTCACTACTTAAGTTTCCAGAGAAACAGAATCTCTCATCGACAGGTGAAGTATCAAACTGACTTTAAGCTCACTTTTTTTTTTTTTTTTAAAAAATAGAGATGTGAACACGGAATACGTGTCACATCAATATTCTTACTATTTTCAAACTAAGCTAAGCGCTTGTACTATGAAAATAGGACTAACTTGCTAGTCTGGAGTGAGGTTCGAACCCGCAACCTTTGGATCACGAGGCCAGTGTCCTAACCACAAGACCAACAAGCTACTCGTACTTATAGGTAACAAAGTTATTGTTATTTATTGATCATCATGATAATCTCTACAATGTAAACTCCAAATCCATAAATAATATAAAAATAAAATGTAATATTAATTATGTACTTAGGTAAGTTTATATTATGGTGTCCTGAAGAAGGTTGGGTTATTTGTGCATTATTTAGACTTAATAAATTCGTTAACCTACTACTTACTTAGTAAAGTATCATGTACCCATTATCCTGTTAGTGTCTCTAATTAATAAAAAAAATAAAAATAAAAATAAAAGTCAGTAAGTAAGAGTATAGGCAAAACATTAATATTTTTTCAATTAGTTGAGCAAGATTTATTTAAGATTCATGATTTAGGACTTTCTATTTTACACATAAATAATTTTGGTCTGAAATTGAATAATTTAGAATTATTAGATATTAGTGAACATGTAAAATTATACAAAATATTATTAATAATCAATTAAATTTAACTACTACCTAGTCCAATTCTAAAAAAAAATTCCAAAAAATTTTTTTTAAATAAATTTGAAAACCAAAACAAAATACATCATTCATTTTGATATTTTGACATATATAAAACATCCTGACGATGGAAAGGTTTTCCGAAACATGTAGGTGTAATTAATAAATATATAGGTAGACAAATAATAAAATTAATTTTTAAAAATATTAATAGATAGGTTAACGAATTAAGCAAGTCTAAATAATGCACAAGTGAAACAACCTTCTTCAGGACAGCATAATATAAAATAACATAATAACAGATATTAACATAATATTGTATTTTTATATTATTGTACCTCTGCTCTTAATTTTCTGTAAATATATTATTTAAAAACTACTTTTCGTACGAGGCCAATTGTATGCATTGCAGCAATGGACATTGTAGCCAGCGTTGTCAACACTTGAGCGAATGACAAAGTATTATTTATTCAGTAATTGAAATGTGTCGCAAGCCCCCACATCCGCTGCCTGTTCGTGTATCTTTCAAAAAGCTCGTGAAAGGGCCTAACCACCGGCCTTGCGGAGCAAATTTTCACAAAAATATTTACTATGTGCCTAATTACGCTATAATTGCATACGTTGGTACACATGCCTTCCTATAATTATTTCGGTATAAACGATATTATTATAAAGGTGAAAAAATTGCAGGGGAGTATTCTTCATTCAATTTGAATACTACATATTCTTAACACTTTGGCTGAAATGTCACCAATTAAAGAGATAAGTTACATTAAAGTTTGCCTTTTTTTAATATTTCTGACACATACCTTTTGTACAGCGTTAGACCATCATAAAAGTAATTTATATTGAATATTAAAAATTTATTCGCTTTGATACATGTCAAATAAAATGAATAAAATCCTGCAAAAATAAGTAGTTCAAATTTCTGCACGGTTTTAATACTTCTATTTGACTTTGTAACGCCAACATATTTTATTCTCGAAAACAAATCCATAAAAGGCGCTAAAAGGCTATTTATCTTTGATTGACAGCTAAGGAACCAGCGTCAAAGTCTGCCCAGAGATGGCGCCAGCCATAATTACAATACACACACGAAAGATGTTCTGCGTTATCCTGAACACAAGTCAGATATCGTATAGAGATCTTTACTGATCTTGAGTCCGAGCCTTTGGCCTTCGCTAGCTGGCTTAAAAAGTAACTCACAGAGGATCTAGTCTGAGGACCCAGTAGAGGAAGCTGTAGTTACTCCAGTAGCGACGAGAGGACAGCAACCCACGGAGGATCTGGTCTGGGGACCCAGCAGAGGATTGCGGAGTTTGTAACGCAAGGCGCAGCTGTAGGCGCTTGCCCGGCTTATCAGCGAGTGATTTACCCGTCATTTATACCCACGCCATGGAGATGTGCACTCAATTACTTAGCGGATAGACCGCCGTCCGCTCGTGCCCGTTATAACTTTTATTAAATATTTTTTTAATATTTGACATTAGTTACTTTGTAGATTGTCCGGCGGTATACATAATGAGGTTCATCTCGATTATTATAGGTATTAGGATATTATATTGTTGTTACAATATATATTTTAGATTCATAATTTAGGCAGGAATATACCTGTGACGTATTGTGGATTAGCTGTATGGTATATGAATACCATAATCGTGCCCTTAGAATAGTTAAATATAACCCACCTCAAGCTTTGAAGGTTTCTTGGCAAGTTCTCCTGTAACAGTTCTTCGTATTCTACTGCCAAGTTATTTCAAGCAATATTTTTCCAAATGTACGATTATTCATCATTCAATGACCACCGAAAATATAATGTTTATTATAATAATTTATAAAATACGTACTATTGGAACCAGCAGAAGAAAAGGTAGCTTACCTGGAACAAAATAAATACTTCATTAGGAACATCGTTTAAATTGAAAATATAAATAAATATTGTACATTGTTTGGGGTACTGAACCATCATCAGATTAACTAATAACGATTAAATTTAAAGCAAAACCATAAAAAAACTTCCTCGATAATATAAAAATAACTTTTATTATTTATATAAATTTTTAAAAAGTTTGTATTATATAAAACCACTATTTATTGAATTTCTAGGTCAGTTGGTCGCTATATCAGGACACAAATATCATCCTTGTCTTTTTTATTTAAAATATCATTTATTTATTTATTATTAGTATAAAAAAAACTAGTTGAACAATATTTGGTATGTTTTGAATCATTTTTATATAGGTAGAACTTTTAAAATATTTAATAATTAAAATTAGAATTAAGGAGCATTTAAGACGTTTAAACAGCAATAACTATTCTGAAATTGCTAATCATCTTTTGGAAACAAACAATCAGTTGGAGAGATTAGAATTTTTTAAATAAAAAAAGTGTAAATATCAAATTAAATATTATAAATAAACAACTCCTTTTTGCAAATATGTAGTTACCTTTTAATTTTATTTTCGTATTAATTCCTTATTAGTTATTAATTCCCGTACATTTATTTTTATGTTTGTTGTAAATTTCTGGTACTTCAAATTTTAAAATTTAGGGTACGTTTATCCTGAAGAAGGGACCACTGACCTCGAAACACATCACCCCTTATTTTTCTTATGCACCCCTAAATAAAAATGATCTTGAATTACGGGGATGGCTATCGACATTTATATAAAACATTTAAGTGTTATGTCTACAATGACAATTCTAAACTTTATTTTCAATAAAATACATAATTGTATTATCACATTTATAATATATTGACTTAACATTTTCAATTTTATATTTTGTATCTATCAGGGTCATTAATAACCTGTTGATAAACTCAATACTGGAAATGAATAAACCACTAAGTGCCAGAATTTTCATTTAAAGATACAAGGTAAAAATTATGAAGCCTTTTTCACTCTCTTTCTGCTATTTTACAAACTTTTTCACTAATATTTTCAACATTACTGCATGTCGGTATTTCACGTGAGTTAGTCATTTTAATAATAAAAACAATAAAATAATCATGTCGCTTAGTGCTTTATTTATATAAAAAAAGTAACTCATAAAAACCAAGTTTTTACAATACTCCCTTTCTCATTTTCGGGTTTCGTGTCTACCATATGCGTCGGAATCTCCATACAACTTACTGATTTGTATGAATAAACCATTAAAAATTTGAAAAATCTTAAATTATACTATAATAATTAAAAAAAATTAACGAAAATTTGACAGATTTTCTTGATCGTCGCCACGAGTCTACTTGCAAAGTTTCAGCTCGATTGGATCACGGGAAAAGGGTTAAAAATCGATCCAAAGTTTTTCCGTCAAGCAAGCAGACGCCACGAGTTAATATAAAGGGAGTAAAAATGACGCAGCACTTAATACTTGTGCGATATGTATTCCCATGTAACTAGGAAATTAACACAGATAGGACTTCAGTGGTGTACTTAATGTATTGGCGAAGGCATGAAGTACTAATCTATACGTATCTTAAAATTCTTATTTTGCCACGTAGTGTTTTATTCATTTCCAGTATCCGACCGCATTTAAAAAAAAATATATTAAGTGCATTCGTTCAAAAATTTTATCCGAGACGTGAACCAGATCCAAAAGCTTCACAAAAAGGACGCCAGTTGACACGGTGACCAGTCGGTTCATCCACGCATGGGACTGCACGAAGACTGGTAGACTGTGTGTCAAACAAATCGGAAAGCATTAAACTGTGACCCCTGTCGGGGTACCATCCAAGCAGCAGGCGGCAGCGGGGCGGGGTGCCCGGGGAGGGCGGGGGGAACCTGCCCGTTGCACCTGCCGACCGGTCGGTTCCCACGCGCACCTGTGACGTCACACGCACGCACACACACGCGCGACCGAGGGCTGCATCGCCCCAATCAAAAGAAAAACGCACCAAACAAAATATGCCTGTATAACCTCGTAAAAAAATACTAATTTTACGCGGACTAATTGCGGGGTATAAAAGCAAAGGCAGCGATATAAAAAAATAATTATCTCTTTGTGAAATTATCAGTCCAGTGTTCTATACACATTATATTCAATTCAATTTATTTCACGATAATATGTACATGACAAACAAAATGTTTAAGGCATACATATTA
>JADDOH010012102.1:0-11624 GCA_016648135.1 Agrypnia vestita
ATGAAAACAATCCAAGCTTCGGAGGCACGTTTTGACTGTATAGCGGTCGTCTCGGCCGCGCATCGATCGCCTCGACCGCGCAGCGGTCGCTACGGCTGCGCAGCGGTCGTCATGGCCACGCAGCGGTTGCCAAGGCCGCGCAGTGGCACTCACGCAAAAAACCAAAATCAAAAAATCAATAAACCAAAATCAAAAAATCAATAAACCAAAATCAAAAAATCAATAAACTAAAATCAAAAAATCAATAAACCAAAATCAAAAAATCAATAAACCAAAATCAAAAAACCGAAATAGAAAAACCAAAATCACAAAACCCCATCCTTATATTTTTTTTTTGGTAAATTCAATTATCATAAAAGTATAATACATAAGGAAATATTTTCTTTCATTCGAGTTTCAATGTTTCGACCGTGGTTTCACGGGGAGATTTTTTTTTGACATACACGATCGGTAGAAATTAAAATTACCTACCTTTCTACGTTTTTAGTTTTTTTCTATCTTTACTTTTAGAAAAGTTTGATACAATTTCCATTTTTATAGATCAACTTAGACATCTGTTGGATTATTTTAAAAGCTCGAGATATCGGTAAATTTTTGATGTTTACTTTATTTATTTTATTTTATTTTATTTGGGAAACATATAGTACAATTTTAATTTTTTTTTATATAATGTCAAAAAATATTTGTGAATATGACCAGTAAAGTTTCCTCGAAGCTGGTAATAAAAAATAAAAAATAAAAAAAATAAATAAAGAACAATGATAAAGAATATGTGATAAATAATAAATATTTCAAAGATTTAAATTATGATAATGCATAAAATGGGAGGGGTGGGGAGAGGGAGGGAATGGTATTCAATTAAAGAAGTATCAAATCAATAGTCATAAATGAGATTACGGAGTTTCATTTTAAATAAACGCAAATTGTCAGTAAAAATGTCTAGATTATTTGTAGAATTTAACATATTGTATTTTGAGGTGCAACAAATTACAAAGCAGTTTTTTAAGTAATTAGTCCTACCAAAGTTTGCGTAAAATAAATTATTTGAACGCGTTGAGTATGTAGGACAACTTAAACCTATTTGCTCTAATATATAGGGCGAGTCAACCAAGTTATTCAAGATTTTATAAAGATAACACAGATCTTGTATGCATCTTCGATATGATAGAGGAGGGATTTTATGGTAACACTCGCTTTCTGTGTATGAGTTGAATTCTAAACGGGAACAGAAATTTAAAATATTGAAAAATTTGTGTTGGATATTTTCAAGTCGCTCACTGTATGTAGAATAATGAGTGTTCCAGACTACTGATCCAAACTCCAGTTGACTGCGTACAAATGAAAAATATAAAGAGATTAATGTATACGTTGATTGAAATGGGTTTGACGTTCTGGCAATGAAACCAAGGAGTCGATATGCTTTAGCAATTACCGATTCCATATGTGGGATGAATGTTAATTTAGAATCTAAGATCACCGAGATCCCTCACCTGAGTGCAGATGTTGAGTTGCTTATTGTTGAGATGATAATTAAAGGATAAATTTTTTCTTTTTTTGGAGAATGAAATGATATGACATTTATCGATATTTAGGAAAAGTTGGTTATTTTTGCAGTACTTTAAGAGTCTATTAATGTCATCTTGAAGCAACAAACAATCAGTGGGAGACTTTATCTCTTTGTAAATTTTTGCATCATCCGCGAACAAAGATAATTCAACGTGCAGAAAACAATGCTTGATGTCATTGATGTAAATTAAAAATAAAATTGGGCCAAGATGTGATCCTTGGGGTACTCCAGATGGTACTTTTTTAAAGTCAGAGTTAAACCTGCGTATTGCTGCTGCCTGGCTTCGGTTATTTATATAGGATGTAAACCACCTGTATAAATCACCATGTATACCCAGGTGTCGCAGTTTCCTCAAAAGTATTTGATGGTTGATTTTATCAAAGGCTTTTGAGAAATCCGTATAGAGTGCATCTACTTGTAATCCTTTATCCATCGCCTTAAATACAATGTCCGTAAATTCTAAGAGATTAGATTCAATTGATCTGCGTGGAAAAAAACCGTGCTGATTAGGGATAATAAGATGGTGCACGCATGGGAATAATTGATCACATATAATCTTTCCATTAATTTGCTGAGGATTGATAATTTTGAAATTGGTCTGTAATTTTCCACATTCTCTCTGTTACCATTTTTAAATATTGGGGTTATATATGCCTTTTTCCAAATTTCTGGAAATGACCATCCCGTAATGATTTACAAAATATAATCGAGATCGGTTTCGCTAGTTCTTTGGCGCATCGATTCAGGAAGATGGAGGGCAATTCATCGGGACCGGCACTCTTTTTAGTGTCTAGATTTTTTTAATATTTTAGAATGATCGCTTCATGGAAGTCGATGGATTGGATATCCAGACTTATTGTTTACGAGACAATCATCATAGGCATCAGCAATAGTTGTGGAAATAAAGACTGAGTAGAAATAGTCATTAAATAAGTTACACATATTAATGTCATTATTAGCGAATCTAGTTTTATAATAGACGCTATCTGGAAAATCTGTGTTACCTTTATGTTTGCTTTTTACATATGACCAGAATTTAATTTAATTTAATTTAATTTTTAAAAAAATTTTAAAAGCATTTTTTAGCCT
The DNA here is from genome assembly GCA_016648135.1 of Agrypnia vestita. NCBI lineage: Eukaryota > Metazoa > Arthropoda > Insecta > Trichoptera > Phryganeidae > Agrypnia > Agrypnia vestita. The sequence goes on from JADDOH010012102.1 coordinate 2,657, forward strand.
GTTTTTTTGTGACTTTCTCAGCAAGTTAAATGTTTGAAAATCAGAGAGGTCTCCGTACATTTTCCATTTCTTGTGATATGATAATTTTTCTTTAATAATTTTAACTAACGACGAGTTGTACCAACTGGGAAATTTTGCTGCCGATTTAACTGAGATAGTGGGGACATGTTTCAATAATATATATTAAAGTTGTAAGGTAGTTTGCGCGAAATTTATATGAAGCCTAAAATTCATTTCGATTTTTTTGCGTTTTTTTCGACTTTTTTGCGCACTTTTTTGCGGTTTTCTCCGCAACCATAGGTAATAAAAATATTTTGTAAAAAAAATACGAAACGTAGATAGTTACCGCGTGAGAATTTAGTACACTCGATTTTTTCCTTCTTCTCACCTCCGTTCTACGCTCATTTGAGTAAAATTTGATTTTTCTTCAATAACTCGGCCGCCAGACAAAATTCAGAAATTCTAATCGGCAAAAAGTTAGATAATCACGTTGCGCATACGATATAATGTATAAATATTTTTTTTCTAATTTATTACAAAAATACGTATTTTTTACAAAATTTTTTTTTTTTTCACCTTTTTCAATCGAATTTATTTCTTAAACTGCGAGGAATATTTTAATTTCAATACAAATCCATGAAAGACCAAAGACTCTGGCGTGAAGAACTTTTTATTTTAATTTTTTTGGACGTCTCCTTCTTATATATTTATGATATTTAATGTTGACAAATGATTTTCAGTCAAAAAGGCTTCACTTCAGGAGACAAGGGAAAATGGGACAAAGATAGAATGCCGTTTCACCGAAGTTTAACAGCTGAAAATTTGAAAGATGACAGCGGCGTTGTCAATATGAAAAAATTCCACAGAAAATCTCAATGTCGATTTTTGATTACATTTATCTGACCAATACTTCAATTTTACACAAAAAACTAAAGATAAAAATAATTCTTAATATGTTTATTGTTGTTTAATATAAAAAATTTCTTTGTTTTCTAAGAAATTTCTTACGAGCGAATCAATTAAACCTATCCCTCTTTGCGAAAATCCTCAGCTGTTTTGAAAATTCGTATGATTTTACTTTAAATATGTTTTTTTAAGACAAATATCTGAATTAATACAACGTTAAATTATTAAAAATAATTAATTAAAGATTCACATGTTGGTTTGTGTTTTTTATAAAAACACTTAATCCATTAGATGAATTTTATAAAAAGCGAATCAAATTAACATCTTCTGTCACGAAAAATTGACGAAAATCCTATCAAAATTTACATTAATCGACAATTAAATGATGGAATGTCAGTTTCATACAAAAAATTCATGTTGTTGAAATTAAAAATGTAATGTCTCAGTATATTTTTGATGAATAATACATCTGTTGTAAGAAATATAAAGTTTAAAATATGATTTATCGATTTTGACAAGAAGAAAATATATTTTAATTCAGTATAGTTATAAAAGATTAAATCTAAGAAACATAGTTTTCGAAAATATTTATTTCAATCAGCTGTTTTCGATTCAAATATTTTTAAACATGTTAGGCGTAATGGTTGAATACATTTTCGTGTGTGCATATTAAATTAGGTACCTACATATGTTTTAAATAAAAATATATTGAAATCATTTAAGTGAGGTTTCTCAGGGGGTTTTAAAGCCATCATTTTAAAAAAAATTACAAAAGACAAGTCTTTGCCGCGTGATTTTTTGTAAACATTTATTTTATTCTTCTTCTTCTTTCGTTTCCATGCCAGATCTCGTGAAATTTCATTTTTATTCATATCTCGGTGTTGTGCGATCGGATTCAAAATTAAAGTATGACGTTTTGTGACGAATCCGGCCATCTTTTTTTTTACGTACAAAGTTTTTGCATAGTTTTCTTTCTCGCGAAAATGCAAAAATAAAACACCGTTATAGGCGTACTTTTAAAAATTAGAGACGCCATCTTTTGCACATTTTTATGAAACTTTTTCACCCCCTCCACTTTCCTAGGTACCTAACCAAGGTCGAAATATATAATGATGCAATATAGTATATGATTTTTTAGGATTACAACCTACAAGTTACAGAATCATGTATCAATAACATGCACCACAGAGAATAATTTCAGAAGAAAAATGTTGGGTTAGGTTATGTTAGTTTAGATAAGGTTTAGTGCGTTCTTCAAAAAATAAGATAAAAATATTTATTTTAAAACATTTCTTCTGAATGTAACTATTGTTTTTGAGGGTATTATTTGTAAATGTATTTTGCGATTAGATGATAATTTCGATGAAAGTGTAGCTCTTTCTTCTTATTAATATAATTCTTCACTTATTCCATTTTTCTTTCATTGTTTTCAATTTTTTTTAAATAATATGTTTCAGTACATTTACAATTTTTATTACAATACAAGTTATAAGCAAAAAAAGATTATTTCAGGTTAGGTAAGGTTTGGTTAGGTTATGTTGTGGATTTTGGGTTTTTCTTGGATATGTTCGCGAAGCGATGCCCGATTTCAAAAATGTAAAAAGTTCCAGACGAGCCCAGCCCGTCCGCGTCTCTCCACGACAGACGCTGCGCGGCAAAGCCGCGCGGCGACCGTCGACACCCGTCGCCCGCACAGCGGGCGTCTGCGACCGCAAAGCGGGAGCCGTCTGACTCATTCACCTTTGCGCGGCCTTTGCGCGGCTTCCTTTACATCCTTCGGGTTTTACAAGTTGAAGTTCTCTCTCTTCCCACTCGATCTTTCACAACTCTGTCATTTATCATCCGATTTCAATTTGGAAAAATACCACAGATAGCTCTCTTCCTCTTCTATCGAATCTTATAGTACAATCTCCCGAATGCGCAGTCCGATTTTTGCGATCGGGGCGTTACCGGAAAGTGTTTACCGTCAATCTTTTTCTTCGTTACTCAACCAACAGTGAGTCCGTCTTCTTCTTCTTCGTTACACAATCATCAGTGAATCTGCCGCCAGGCTAAATTGCACGCGTAGCCGTGCAACGGGCACCTAGTATAATATTATTGATAATCAGATAAAATGTTTGTAGAATGTTTTCCAAATCCAAATCACTCAATTGAAGCATCCAATCGACTTTTGATAACTCAATCCTAATTAGATCATAGTTAGCATCGTAGAATTTTTTAATGGTTCTTGGGGGTAGTTTGGGGGCAGTTCCTTTTTTTATTAATGTATGTATTGTTAAAGATTTATGATGTGGGTCCTCAAGAGTCAGAGGTTCTTTACAACCACTAATATGGCAAGAAGCAATGTTTGTTATCACCAAATCTAGTATTCTGCCATTTTGGTTTATTTGATCATTGTACTGAGAAAATTCCGTGAATGACAGAAAATCCAAAAGGCATTGACTGGCTGCATTGTCACAATTTATGGGGTTCAATATATTAGACCCATTAGAGGGCAACCAGTTGACAAAAGGTAAATTATAGTCTCCCATTAACAGAAACATATCGTTGGGGTGTTTGGATCTTACATCACTGACCATATTAAGATGTTTTACTAAATTAGAATGATACTCAGGACCTTGCGGGTGATATGATCCGCAAACAAAATATTTTGAGGGATATCGTTCGACAATTTGATGCTGATCCAAAGGTCTTCAGCGGTGGTATGCCAAGATTCAATGGGTTTTGCACGCAATGAGATTTTGGTTGCTATTAGTACCCCGCCACCATATTTAGGAAAATTTCGGTCTCTTCTAAAAATATTATACCTATCGTCTGCAATTTCACTATTATTGATGCCGGTATGTAACCAAGATTCGGTAAGACAAATAATGTCATAATCATTATTCAGAATTTCATTAAAAACATTTGTTGTCATAGTGCGTAAACCACGCACATTCTGGTAATACACAGAGAGATTAGCCATTAGATTCATACTTTGTGCAAAATCTAATATACATTATGGAAACTCGGGAAAGGAAATATGACTTATGGTTACAAATATTGTGGAGAGGGGGGGATGGGAAGTGCATTATCACAATATCAAAATAATTAAGAGATGAAAAAAGTTGGACAGTTAACATAGATATAACAGTGAACATAAAGTAGAACAGCAATCTTAATCTGTGTTCCCACAGATTACTTTTCGATTTCCAAACATTTTCAGTAGATCCTTTTCCGAGCGTACTAAGACGGCCGGTGAAGAATCTGTTTTTCTTAAAAAAATGCGACAGTTTTTTACCCAACAGTACTGAAAATTTTTGGTTTTCGCTAGGTCCTTTGATTTTTTCAATAAAATTTTATTTTGTATCGTTAAATGATCATTTAGGTATATACGTTGCCCCGCGCCTTAAAAACCGATGTCTGTAGTTGAAATCCCTCGATTTGCTCTTACAGCGGAGAGTACAGCTTCCTTTTTGTGCTGTTGGCTAAATTTGAGGACAACAGTTTTCGCTCTTCCGTCACGTGCTGACCACCACGCGCTGGCTGTCCATAGGAGTCCAATTTACGGCGGGCGACCCTGTTGACATGTCGGATGTCATCATCTTTAAGGGGAACACCGATGGAGCTTCCAATCATTTTCATTAAATCTAGTAGGTTTTCGTTGTTCCTTTCCGGTAGCCCGTAGATTTCTATATTGTCCAACCGTGCATATTGGTGCTGCTCATTATATTCATTTTCAATTTTATTGATTTTTGATTCCAATAATTCCAATTTAGAATCATAATTTTTATGTTCATTTTGGATAACTGTGAGGTCATTTTCGAAATTCTCAAAATGTTTCATTTTTTTATCAAAGTTGTTTACCTTTTTATTTATGTCGTCAATGCGATTTGTGCAAAATTCAATTGATTTCAGAAATTCATTTTTGAGTGTAGAGATTTCTGTTTTGAAATCTGATCTGACTTTTTTTATTTCATCTAGGATAGTTGCTATATTGTTTTCAATTGATTGCATGCTGATTATCTTTGCATCAATGCTTGTAGATTCCTTCGACTGTCCCTTGCTTCTTGTTTGAGTAGATGATTTATCATTTGACATTTTCAACTTTTGGTTTTACCACACAAGGTATCTCGGAAAATACTAGAAACTAGTTACACAGACTATATATGCAAGAAAGACGAGTAATTTTGTAATTATAAAAACGTTTTGTGGAGCCTTTATGAAAGTCAACCATCTGTCACCTTAGTATTGTTGTATATGTTTATTGGCTGTAACTTCTATACGCGTCATCCTATTTAAGTCATCGATATCTCGATCGATAGGGAAATAGTCCTTCTATCGAATGTACTTACAAAACACTTTTTAACATCGCAGGCTTCAAAATGTTAGTTCAAAATTTCGCCGTTTTGGCTTTGGCTTCGCAATTAGGATGTAAAAAAAATTTCTATTAAATAAAATTTGTACAAGTTTACGTGATGTATCTTTCTGCATTTTTAGTTTTTTTCTATCTATTTTTTAGAAAAGTTATTAAAGAAAATAATTATTTCCATTTTTTCCGGTCCCAGGTAGACATCTATTGAAAATTTTTAGAAGTACGAGATATCGTTAAATTTTTGATGTTTACTTTATTGGCTGTAACTTCTAAACGCACCATCCTATTTTATTCATCGATATCTCGATCGATAGGGATATAGTGCCTCTATCGATCATTTTGAAAATAATTTTGTTACAGTGACAGACTTTAGCATTACGTCCGCTTTCATCCGAGTTTTGTGGTTTTGACTGTGGCTTCGCTGGAAATTTTTTAATTCTTATTCTTAAAACCACAATCTGTATAATTTAACGTTATCTATCTTTAAGCATTTTTATTTATTTTTTATCACCATTTTGAGAAAAGTTATAAAATAAAATAAAATAAATTTCCATCCTTATAAATATTTTAAAACTTTTCTTGAAATAATGATAAAAAATAAATAAAAATGCAGAAATTTAGACAAAGTTAAATTATACAGACTGTGTTTTTTGGAATCGTTATTTAAATATTCCCACGAAGCCACAGACAAAACAGCAAAACGCGGATGAAAGCGGACGTTATTCTAATGTCTGCCACTGTAAAAATTTATTTTTGTAAGTTCGATAGGAGCACTATTTCCCTATCGATCGAGATATCGACGGCTAAAATTGGATCACGCGTTTAGAAGTTATGGCTAAAAAACATAATGACAAAAATTTACATAAGATAATAACTTCTAAAAAAAATCAACAGATATCTAATATAGGCCATGGTCAAATTGGATAAATATTTCACTCGTTTATAACTTTTCTAAAAATAAAAATACAAAAAAAATTAAAACGCACAAAGGTAGATGATGTAAAATTCTATAGATTGTATTTTTCAAAATAAAAATTATAAAAAAATTTAATAGATGTATCATTAGTACTGCAAAATTGGAAAAATGTATTTTATTAGGTTAAATTGCTTCTATATTCTTAGTTAAGATTAGGTTGGGTTAGGTTACGTTAGGTTAGGTTGGGTTAGATTAGGTTAGGTTAGGTAAGGTTAGGTTAGGTTATGTTGTGGTTTTTGGGTTTTTCTTGGTTATCTCCGCGAAGCGATGCCCGATTTTAAAAACTTATAACGTCCCAGACGGGCGCAGCCCGTCTGCGCTTTTTTACGACAGACGCTGTGCGGCAAAGCCGCGGGCGTCTACGACCGCGCTACGGGCAAACACGACCGCGCAGCGGGAGCCGCTGACTCACCAAACTCGTCGCGGCTTTTGCGCGGATTCCTCTTACACCCTTCGGTTTTTTAAGTTGAACACCTTTCCACACACTTTGTCTCATAACTCGGTCATTTATCGTCCGATTTCAATTTCGAAAAATACCACAGGTAGCTCTCTTTTTCTTCTATTGAATCTTATAGTACATCTTCCGAACGCGCATCTTTGCGATCGGGGCATTGCCGGAAAGTGTTTACCGTCAATCTTTTTCTTCGTTACTCAACCAACAGTGAGTCCATCTTCTTCTTCTTTGTTACTTAATCATCAGTGAATCTGCCGCCAGGCTGAATTGCACGCGTAGCCGTGCAATGGGCACCTAGTAAATATATTATATTTATATATTCATATACACGTTATAATATTATACTTTAGAAGGATCACCCTTTTCAACTACGGTTTTTGCATGACATTGCATAATATGTCAAATATTTTATCCAAAATGGCAGACGGCATTCAATAGGGTTCGCGTGTCACATCTGTCAGCTGTCATCTGTTGCGGGGTCGCACCCAGCACAAATACACTGCTTTGTCTAAATAATGAAGAATGGAAGTTAGCTAATAAAAAAATATTTTTATGGCACTTTTAGATTTACTTTGGACTCAAATAAAAACTGATTTTAGTTGTCGATTTTTATGAAATTCATTAATATGGCAATATCTTGAATACTAATGATTTTTTGTTGATTTCATATTAAATTATTATTTTTAACTAACGGCCTCATATAATGACAAATGAGACGTGGGTAGAAGCAGATACTGAATAACGTGACTGCTTTGATTATAAGTATGTGATTAGATTTCATAAAAACGGAACGGCGCCAAATTATATATAAAAAGGAAAAAAATTGTTTTTCAATAATTTTTCCATCCCGGAATATTTTATTATAATTGAATAATAAATTTTATTGGGGCATATTTAATGTTGAAATGTTGTTTTTAATTTTTATTGAATGTTTTTGCTTCACAGCCAATTTCTCAATTAAAATATTTGTGAAAAATTTTCCTGTTAACGTAATTTATTCACACACTAAGCCGATTATCGCTCATCGCAAATACGCTGTCGTATATTTAGTACAATGTAATACTACTATATGAATGTTTATTTAGTAAATTTATCTATTATCCTAAATATATTTATGTATATTTAGTACACTTATCAAATATTAATGTATTTTTTTGAGAATCTTTAAGACTCCGTACTCCTTGACTTGTGGCCGACAGAAAATAAATCAAACAGCGATATTATAGATATGTTAAGTTCTCGAAAAAAATTCGGTAAACAAGATTTATGGAAATAGTTAGCAACATAATAAAGCAACAAAAATATATATTATTTGTTTTAATCTACTTATATTCATTAATTACACCTACATGTTTCGGAAAAACCTTTCCATCGTCAGGGTGTTTTATAAGTAAGGTTTTTCCGAAACATGTAGGTGTAATTAATGAATATAAGTAGAGGTTGTTTAATCAATTGAAAGAAAAACACAATAAAGCAATCACATTTAGTGTAGACAATAAGTTGGGGTTTAAAATGAATTTATCAACTGAGAATTCTATTTTTATTGTTAAGTAAATTGTGGAGTATTACAAAAGTAGAAGAACCACTATATATGCATGCTTTATATGAAATACGCAATATCTACATGGACGAATTGGGCGAGCGACTGGCGAGCGATTCGAAAAATTTCTGCCACATTGGCGGAATGAATGTATTCTATATTAGCTATGCCGATGACATATGTATAATGGCGTATAAAAGCGATATTACAGCTTTCACGTTTTTCAGGTTTTATATAATGCCAAAAAATGGCGTTTTAATAGGGAAAAGGGCCAAATTATATTCCCTTCTGTTGCTGAACGAAATGAGATTGGAAGTTCAAAAAAATGTATGGAAAATAACTGCAATGATGCTGGACAGAACGAAGATGACATCAAACGATACAGGATGCAGGTAAGCGTTTGTGCAAATGTGCTCTCACATCATTTTACCGATGCAGCAAGGAAGTGAAATGTTCTAGAAATCTTCATTTTCCTATCTAGTTATATCATTTGTATTTTTTAATTTTTGAAAACCGCGCTAAGCAGATTATGTTAATACATCATTCATCCCGTTTTGCATTTTCAAGGGTAGGGCATATAATAGACTCACTGGCCCACTTACCTAGAAAATATAAATAGTTAAAAGTATTTTGAACAGCGAAAAAATAAAATGATCAAAGAAAGGTGTCAGTTTTGATTTTCAGTGCTGCTGAGTTCATTTTTTTTTATTACAATTCATTTTTCCGTGCAACTTGTTT
>JADDOH010012104.1:0-30604 GCA_016648135.1 Agrypnia vestita
TATCGTAAAGTTGCCGGTAATAAAATAAAGAGATTATTAAGATATTACTACTTTAATTACTGATGAAATTGCAGAAACTGAATGTTGAAAGAGGAAATGTATTGTAACGAAGAGAAGAAATTGGGCACTGTCCGTATTCCTTGTGATATGGCGATGACAACAATTAAATTGAACTCTCTAGTACTTTCAACCTTCTCCTAAACACTAGGTCGCGGCGCGAGGGTCGGTTTTGACATTTCGATCATAAGAAGTGAGCCGCGGACGACGGCCGGTGTGGTCAGTCGTAATCGTTATTTCGGGGCGATAGATATCGAGCGATTTATTTATCTAAATAATTCTCTATCTTCTTCTAAATAAATAAGTGCGACTTCTATACGCAAGAATGGAATGTTCTATGACGAGTGATAAAAAAACTGTTAGCCAGCAATAGTAAAGAGTTTATTTACGAGTGATATATTACGAAAAAGTGTGATTGAAATAATACTTTATTAGTTGAATTCGATTTTAGTGACTTTGTACATTGAATAGTTTATTTATCATTAATTAATAAATCGCTACTTAATTTCCCGTGTTTTCATTCACTCCTCAAGTATATCGATTTCCTACAAACAATGATAATTTTTAAATTCCTCTATAAGAAAATAACTCCCACGGTTATAGTTTGTACATCAAAATGTTTCCGAAGGATTATTTTTCTTTCCAGACAAAGCGCCTTTAGTTCAGTGAATACATTTTCTAGCGGCGATACGGACCGGTATGTAGCATCGTTAATAGCAGTATAACCTAAGTATATGCCACTGTTCATGAAAAATAAGAAAGTCTTTAAAAAGAGGAAGTATTATATTAAAAAAGCATTATATCGTAAGAGGATTATATTAAATGGAAGTAATATAAGAGTAAACGAGAAAAATAACGTAAGACTATAGATTTTTTACGACTTTTCTGGCCGACCCGATTTCAGATCCCATTGCAAGGTCCATCATCAGGGCTGATGTGTTATTGTGAGTGTTGGTGTGTGGTTAAGTATTGGCTTGCAATACCGTGTCTAAAGCTTGGTGTTTCTGTGTTACGTGGCAATACCGTGTCGGAGTCATGTGTTGTATAATGTTGTGTGTATGTTTCATCTATTGTCTGATCACTGTCTCTGCGGAAACTGCGACGAGATTGACTTTGAAGCGCCGGATACCATGATGTTTTTAATTTGATTGTTTTTAATGATCTCATTGTTTTGATTAATGATTAATACCAATGACATATGCGATATAGCAGGTAATGGATTCACTTATTAGTTTTAATTTTCAATAAAGTGAAATATTAAAAAAAAACAAATTTAGAGTATTTTATTTAAAAAAAAGTAACCCATAAAAACCAAGTTTTTACAATACTCCCTTTCTCATTTTCGGGTTTCGCGTCTACGTTATAATATCGTTGTAATAACGTTATACGTTGTAATAACGCGTTGAAATATCCATACAACTTGTATGAAAAAAACATTAAAAATTTGTAAAATCCAAAATTATACTATAATTATTAATTTTTTTAAACGAAAATTTTATAGATCTTCTTGATCGTCGTCACGAGTCTGCTTGCAAAGTTTCAGCTCTATTGGATAAAGGTAAAAGGGTTAAAAATCGATCCAAAGTTTTTTCGACAGCAAGCCGGCAAGCAAGCAAGCAGACGCCACGAGTTAATATAAAGGGAGTAAAAAGCATAAAGTCAATGTTTTCATTTTATTTTTTGAAAACGAAATGAGTTTTTTTCATAATACTTGTATGTACGTATGCTCATTTTAGGTTTGGAAACTAAAACAATATTGGTATTTAATTTTTCTTCTGCTTTACCCATTTACTCAAAAAAAAAATGTTACGAGATGTTGTAAACGCACTTGTTACTCACACTAATGCGAGTGGCTTTCCTAAAGTGAACAGATTCTACTGTCCGTAATAAAATTAACTTATATAATGAAGCACATATACGATTCGACGCAAGTTACCACGAGGCACAGTATGCCTCCGGCAGTCCACCCAATTTGAAATCAGATTACAGACTCGGGAACGAACTTAAAATTGACAAATTAAATTACCATTCTGAACATGTAAAACTGCACCATACATTTGTGCCTACAAAGGCCAGCAAGCCTGCAAAAAATGAGTTCAATCAGATTAACGACGAAAATGAGACAGAAAGTCAAAATGTCAAAAGAATTCACCAGTACAGAACTGACGAAAAGAATTTTTTTGAGTTTAAAAATAGTAACCCATAAAAACCAAGTTTTTACTATACTCCCTTTCTTTGTAAAATATAACAATAATTAAAGACGAATTAAAACATATAACATAACATTAAATTTACAGAAATTTAATATATTTCTAAAATGTCAGATGTTTTGAGATGTCAAGATTTTGATAGATTCAATTATCATCAATATCGTACCTTATGAATTTCCAGCGTCAAATGATTTAGTCAGAATCAGATTTGAGTAATGTAGAATTCTTCAAAACTAAGCAGAAATCTAAAAGACATAAATTATTATTTGATTTTTTCCCAAAAAAACCAATTTTCCTGTCATCTGTGAACCAATTGTTTTGTAAATTTTCGAAATTCGTAGTGATGTACCTATTATACCGACGGAGTAATTCAAATTTAGAAAATATTATAATAATATAAAATATTATACGGGCCGCCGCGCTGTTGCTAATCAAACTTTTCTAATGATTCCAATATAAAAATAAAATTTCTAAAAATCCGAAATTATACTATAATTATTAATTTTTTTTAACGAAAATTTGATAGATGTCTGCTTGCCAAGTTTCATCTCGATTGGATCACGGGAAAAAGGTCAAAAATCGATCCAAATTTTTTGTTGCCGGCAAGCAAGCAGACACCACAAGTTAATATAAAGGGAGTAAAAAGGGAATACGTCAGAAATGTTGTAGGTATCTACAGTTCGGAAAATTATCTTCGTAAGTCTCGTTTTAAGCTATACATGCATATATATTGACACGTAATTCTCTCTGTGAGTTACCGCGGATAAGATAATTGTATGGTCGCACCGTAAGGACGGGTTTTTATTCACGCGGGAGTCAAAAATTTCACACGGACCTGATTTTCCGGGCAAATTTCTTTCCCAAAAAAAGCTTAGAGTCGAGTGCGCTATCGAGGATATCGAATATATTAGCAAAAAATTCTTTCCAGCTTTGGCCGCCAGAGTTTTTATTTGAGAATGAAATTTATTTTTATTTAAGGACCAATGTTAACGAAGTTTTTATAAATTTTCTAACGGCCACTATTGTGACACAAGACTAAGGCCCGAATTCAGAGTTAATACTTAAATTATTTAAAGGTTAAGGTACGCCTTAAAATTGTTATTTTGTACTGAAAATTACGCTTTGAAGGCGTACCTTAACCTTTAAATCATCTGTGTTGACTCTGAATTCGGGCCTAACTTTAAGGCGAGCCGGCCAAGTTAGCCGAAATTTTTACGAGATCAATTTTTAGAATGGTTTGTTAGAAAATTCAATATGGAAAACGTGAGTTATCGTATTCATTGTCACGAAATGGTAGTAGCGGAAGGTATTGCACACAATTGAGAATTTTACAGCATTCTGCACCTTTTACAGTAAATTGTAAATTACTACAGAGGTCTGAGATAATCTACTAGACATATGAAACATCTAAAAGGCGGGTCTCTATAAATACGCGGCGACGAGTTGTTTTGACCAGCGAGGAAGGTGAGTTGACCAGAGACAAGTGATAGACACAAAGGCGCGAGTGGATAGGTACTTGATAATTAGTACGAATTAGGAAATTGGTGTAAAGTAAAAAATGGTACTGCAATTAAATTTTAACCAGTGACTTTGGTGAATTTTTTATTTATTTAATTACATACAGCATTATTACATTTTTTTCTAGTCTATTTTGTATATTGATAGATACATTTATTATATTAAAACAATAATTATTTTTTAGTGTTTCGTTTGCTTCTACAATGATCAATTAATTTTCGTTATTACTTGAGAATAAAAGAACATCTAAGATGTCTTGGCAATAATAATTTCTCAGAATTCTCAAATCAAATATCAGAAGCTGGCCACAATTTAAAAAAATAAATGACATTGTAATTTTACAAAAGACCTTAGATTAGATAATTTAAAAATTTTAGGAATCAAAAAGTTGATCAATGCTAAATCTAATACAAATTATACAAATTTAATTATACAAATTTACAAATTTAACCAATTATAACCAATTATACAAATTTAACGAGGCACGTGGTTGATAGTCTGACTGGTTGGCCCGACACATATGATCACCACAAACCTACATTTTATTTAATAGCAGCATATAATATTACTTTACCACTATCGGCAATCGATTGCATTTTCCCTTGTACGCGATTTTTCGTTCTAGTCAACGTTTTGATAAATTTTGATGGAGCTATGGTCGTTTGTCACCGAAATTCTGCGCTCCGCAGCGAAAAATAAAGTACCTAAGCTTAATTTTAAAAATGGTGTTTACTCGTGAAATGACAGCTCATAGAAAATTGAAGTTGGGTAAGAGCTGTAAAAACACACAGGGTATAAAATTAATTTTATCATAACAAAAATGTAGGTGTATGATCCTTATGTATTTAGGATATAACCTTAAACATACTTTAGAAGCTGAACGAAATTGATTAATAATAATCCATTCAAGAACCTCACTAAAATTATTCTATAATTTGAAATTTGTTTCAGGACACTTTGCGTCCTTCCCTAAGAAGAATAAGTATAGTGAAGAGAACTACTGTAAAAAAGATTACCTATCTACAAAGTATCAGATAAGGTTTTGGATTATTTAATATAGACAAAAAACACACAAAGTACCCTAAACAAAGCTGAATAACGAACAAAAGTGATGCCTTTTAAATTCCATAAATTTTAATGGAATTTCTGACAGTTATTCATCTACAATAAAAATTCCAATCCCAAACGTAAATGTAAAAAAACAGAAATGTCTGTAAGGGTAGTTACAACTTTACTTAAAATATGTATTTACGGCTACTGTCCAAAATTTGCTCAGTCAACTAGAGAGGGTAAAAAACGGTATTTGTAAGAATCTAAAAAAAGGCGAAGGTACGAATAATGAGTATCTATTCTAAGTAGATCAAGAAAACATTTTTTTTAAATAGCTAATACTAAGCCAAAAGGCTGTGCTATGAAAATAGGACTAACTTGCTGGTGTCCTGGAATGGAGCTCGAACCACCGACCACTAGAACACTGGCCGAGCATCATGACTACTTCACCAACAAGCTACTTTATGAATCAGTGGTTAAAGAAGATTAAAAATCAGTGTCACAGTAGCATTAAAAAAAACAATCAGTTGTTTTTGACAGGGAAGAAAATCGGCGATTTCAGTGCAAATATTGACCAACAAGAAAGTACCTACCTACTGAAGTGTGAGAAGTGTTCGATAGCAATCAGGGTGATGCAGAATTGAATCATAATTTATAGAAACAAGTGGAAGATTCTCAAGTGACAAGTGCAAGCAAGTGAGAATTACAGAATAGTTAAACTGGCTGTAAAAGTGTTTGGTAACTGATTTTTCACATACACGGTACACTAGACAACAGTTAAATCTCAGAATCTCAAATAACGGTTATTGTTAAACTGGTTAAAATAAGGAATTTGACTATCATCAAAATAAATGAAATAAACTAAATTTATTTATTTATTTAGTCATCCAAGAGGGAGACACAAATACATGGTAATAAAATAATACAAAAAAAGTTATATGTCTCCCAAAATTATAGGAGGAAAAAGATAAGATAATAGTTTTATAGACTTAATAAAGAGACTTTTTGATTTAACCTTAACGAAAAAATGATTAATTTAACAGATATAGACAAAATTCAGTGATAATAAGAAGGAAAAGTGAAAGTAAACAGTAAAATTTATAAGTAACATTAATTTATATGTAGTATAATATTAAAAAAATGAAAGAGAAATTACTGATCATAACAATTCAAATAAACATTACCAGCATAAAACCTTACTTTCTCAGTATGAATCTCTCCATTAGGCCAATTCATAATAGTTATCAAAAAATATTAAAAAAAAAAAAAAACAGTCGGTTCAAACTGGGCAAAGTATTGATTTTGAATACTTGTTTTGGTCAAAAAGTGGCATTTTCTTCCAAGCAGGAGCAGTTGGTTTTGAATTTTGGACAAAAGTTTACAGAAGCATTATTCAGGATTACATAATAATAAAAAAATGAAGAAAAATAAAGATTTGTAGCAACAGGAGTGAAAAGACCGTCACAGGTGTAGATTTTTTGATTTTTTAAATGCTTTTAATTTTTAAAACAAATTACTTTTTCTGATAACTATTATGATTTGGCCTATCACCCGATTTGGGCTTAACGTCGATATACGGGACACCCCGTTTATGTAATGAAATTTTATTAAATAGATTCTTGACCTTTTTTGGTAGGCACCTTAGCATGTTAGCCCTTGGTTAGATTAACACACGTGTGATGGTGTTAGTAAGTAATTTATAAGTATACTATGGTTATGATGTGTAGTGTTATTTACACGCTGGTGCAGTAGTTGTCCTGACGAAGAGACGGGGACGTCTGGAAATCGGTTGATTAAAATTTCAGTAAAAGGTTATATATTAACATATTATTTATATGCCTGAACACAAAGTTAACGCTTTTTTTTTAATAGAGATGTGATCACGGAATGCGTGTGACATCAGTATTCTTACTATTTTCAAATTAAGCTAAACGCTTGTGCTATGAAAATAAGACTATCTTGCTGGACTGAAGTGAGATTCGAACCTGCGATCTTTCGGTCACGAGGCGAGAGTTCTATCCATAAGACCAACAAGGTACTTATGGACAGGGTGTAGCACAGCTGTCCACAATACTGTACATATTACACTTTCATGCTTTCATTATGAGTCGAAAATGTTCAAACAACCATGACCTACACATCAATAGTTATGGAGATATACGATATCAAAGCTTGCATTTTTTTCTTTTTTTTTCAATTCATATTTGTAAAAAGTTGAACTATCATGTCGCATAACTCCATAACTGTTGATATATAAGATCATGATTGCTCGAACATTTTCGACACCTACCTACTCTAATGTATTGTGGACTAGCTCTGTTACATCCTGTATAATAAAATATATTAGTAATTCCAATAATTTTTTTTAGACCAATATTATTAATATTTTTTTTTATTATTATTTTTTAGACCAATATACAGGAAAATAACGGCTATAAACGGGTATTAGTTAATTGTGATGCCATATTGCGTGTTGGTCGGCAGTTTGAGCGGCATATGGGGCCTAATAGCGCCTTTGTCTTCTACCATACACGCCCTTACATTACGTCCACCCTTGCACATGCCGGCTGAAGAGGAATACACGTTAATAATGCAAGGTGGAGTCTACTTAACCTTGAGTCCACCAGCGGTTCCAAACAATTTGTTGAGAATTTTAAGGCACCCGTATCTTAATTCACTAAGCAAAAGTTTTAATTATATTGGATGCCAATGCACCTCATTGTTTAAATTCTCCTTAATTATATGTTTCCTTTGGATGTGATATGATAATTATACGCCTTGTAGGTACTCTAATTGTGGAGTCTAAAAGCAAAGGCAGCAATGTCCAAAAAAAATTTGAATGCAGTATTCGAGAATTATTAATTTCGAATGCACTGAATTCGAAACTTTATAGAAAATATAGTCTTTAATTTTATAAGAAACTGCAGTCAAAACATTTTATTTTTTTGGATATTACTACTCTTGCTTTTACGCCCCACAATTTATAATTTGCAGTATGCATTACATTTCAATATTTATTTCTTGTAATTACTTTATTCACTACTTGTTTTTGCAGGTACTTAAGACTTAACATTAAAATTAATGTTACTTAAAAAATACTATAGGATATACAAAAAACACGAAATACGGGCGGATATTTCTATATATGACACCCAATAAATATTGATTCAATTTTTTCTATATATATTGTGCTAAATTTTATATGTAGGTACTCTGGAGTTATACAACATTTATTATTTTTTGTACCCCAAACGTCAAGTGTAAAGTAGGGCATTCTTTTGATTTTTCTATATCCCATATATTATTTCAATGCACATTTATGTTACAAAAATATACACAATCTCCCTCTCAAAGCACGAAATTTTATCCCTAGGAGGCAGCTTGCTTTTGTCATATATATTATGAGTATGTAAACTATAGAAAATACTATTGATGTATTTAGCGTTTTCATTGTAGAGAATCATTAATTAAATAAACTTAATTAGTAATAATTTTTCTGAATTTTCGAACCACTGAGAGTAATTATTCTTTTCGTTCATGTATTATGATACATTCTGATTCTCTCGAAACTAATAGTGAAAAAATATAGTAATATTAAAAAACTCAAGTAGAAATAACATAGTACATATAATTAAATGTTTTTATAATCCAAAGAAAATAAATTACAGAAGTATCACAGAGACGAAGCTCTTTACATGGGAAACATGTATGGAAGAAAAATGATTAAAAAAGAAAAGTCTTAATTTTTAGTTAATGATCATCCCTCTGTGGAAAAAATCCAGTAATTATGTTTTTAGATCATAAATATATATTGTTAAAAAATATTATTAATTAGATAATCAAAGATAAGACCGGTTTATTGTTATGTTTATACATATGTATAAAACAAAACAATCTTATAGTACATGTCTCAGAAATATCATACCACCCATACATATAGATAGGATATGTTTTCTGGTTTGTCTAGCCTACTTCGTATACAAATTATTGAATTTTTTGCTGTCCTGTTCCTGATAACTCAACTTCAAAAATCTTGTAGAAAAAACTGTAAAAATATTGTGGAGCATTGTGGTGTTCGCGAGAAACAGTTTAGCATTTGCCGGTGTACACCCTTAAAAAACACAACATTTTTAGGGGCGTAATTTTTGCTTCATTTTGAATATTTTTAAGAGTGACAAACTGTCACCGTAAGATTTATAGACTAATTTTTTTCAAGCTTAATTCGATCGAACGCTCTGTATGAATACGAATTTTTCTGCGTTAAAAATATGAACGGGTCAACAAAAAAATAGGAAAAATGGACTAAATCTAGGTCTAATGATTAATAAAATATCGTACAGAACGGCAGACGTGACGTCGATAGTATAATTATTTTATTTTGCATCCTCTGGGTAAAACCATGTATCGAATAATACATGACAATTGATATTTTCCCGGTGACAGAAGAAATTTAGTGTTGAGCAAAATGGATAAAAAAAATTAATGCGTGTGCTCATGTACGCGCGATAGAAGTAATACTTCTGCAAATAAAAAGTTTCTTAAAAAACGATCGATACATTTGTGAACTCTCAAGTAAGCAGAATCTGACAGCTGACAAGAATCAATAAGGCGTCGTTTTCAAAAAACGTGTGCATTTTCAAAAAATGTTCAAGTACCTACTCACTTTGTTTTGTAGATTTTCGGCCTAAAACGGTACCGTATTCAAAAGTTTCGAAAATATTCAACTTTGACAGCCACACTGAATGTAGAATCAGTGAATGAGTATTTTTTTATTTTTTTTTTGAAAACGAATATCTGAAAATTAAGTCGTTTTTGCAATTAATGATTTCGCGAATATCACTTAATAGTTTATAGCATTAATAAAAACTTTTTTAAAAAAATGATTGAATCAATCATGAACTCGCATGTAAACAGAATTTGACAGCTGATAAGATTTCAATATGGTGTCGACACAGTTCTAGTTTCGCTGCTACATGCCAGGTGTGCAACTTCCCTTACAATAATAATTTTACACTTAATGCGCTAAAAGAAGTACAAATTATAAATCATTAAAATCGATTTGCAGTACAATCGATAGAATGAAGAAGGTAGATATTACAATTGAAGGAGATGGCAATCTATCCGCTTTATCTTAAAATTATATCGCTTAAAATTATAAAAATTACTAGTGTTTAGATTAAATTTATCAAAACGGACGCGAAAGACAATTGGAGTAATAAGGAAGATGGGACTCATTTTTAATAATTATATAGGTATAGGTATATGAAAAATATTTTACTTTTCCATTTTAATAAATTTTGAGATAAATATTTATCCTCAAAACGAAAAGAAAATAAACCCACATAGTAAAGTAGGTAACAGGTTCGTTAAAATTTTTATTACGCGTAACACTTAAAAGGTCATTAGGATATATTTTATAAGAAGGAAAAATATTTTTTAATTAGTAGGAGAAAAATATTTTTTAATTAGTAGGAGAAAAGTTTTAATTAATTTTTAAGTAAAGTTAATTTTAAGTATAATTAATTTTTAAGTATGTCGGATGCACGAATACGCAAACATCATTAATTATTTGTTGTTTTAATAATTGTTGATATTTTTACAAGCTTTTATTTAACTCTCTTTATCTGTTTTTTTTTGTTATGGTGGAATTTCACCAACTTCCCGACTAGCTAGAGCTCTGAATCTCAATATTTACCTAAAGCGGATACAATGCATTATTAAATAATTTTCGACATGATTTGGTTATTTTTTTCATTAAAATTAATAATTTTCCATTATTAATGAACATTAAATATGCCTATCTAGCTTTGAAATTTATCAATATGTTCCTATTTTTTTTTATTTTAGTCGGCTGATTCAACTTTGACATTAGGCGTCGGAACGACATGTCATTCAATTCGATAAATTAGGGTTATGTTGAATTTAGATGTCTAATATCTCAGGATAACTTTGATTTAGATAAAAACGGTTTTGAAAAAAAAAGTTCATTACATAATTCACGACATAATTCTGCCACGGATTCAAAAAGAGTTGATGCACAATATTCGCAGTATTTTATGCAAATAGCCTCTCACAGTCTTCAAAATTTTTTTTGAATTACTATAATTTCGAATTGTGGTTGTTTAACCGCCCCTAGATAGCTTCCGATTAGTGATACTTAACCGATGCAATTAATATTGCATAATGTACATCTGGTGCATAGCACTATACAGAAGTGAATCTTGGACTGGAAACTGGAACAGAAGGTAAAGAAAACTAAGAATTTAAATAAACGCAATTCAATTTAATAGTTTTCTGGTAGTAGTGGTCTAGACACTAATCGAAGAAAACGATATCAAAATTCAAGCGTCATACATTGAACTGACTGGTAAAAAAAACTTACCCATAAAAACCTGATTTTTACTATACTCTCTTTCTCGTTGAATCAGGTTTCGTGCTTACTGCACGCGTCGGGGTCATTACTCATTTAAAATTAAAATTTCGAAAAATCCAAAATTATACTATAATTATTAAAAAAGTTAAACGTCTTAAGTTAAAGTCTGCCTACAAAGTTTCAGCTCGATTGGATCACGGGAAAAGGGTTAAGAATCGATCCAAAGTTTTTCCGGCAGACAAAAAACCGCAGACGCTACGATTTAAATGAAAGGGAGTAAAAATAGAGACGAGGATTGACGAACACTTTAGAGGAATACATATTTTTAACATATTTTAATAGCGGAGATTATATAATCATTAAAAAAGGAAAGACATTAGATATCTTAACGATTAAATGTAACAAAAATGTAACTTATATTCAAATACCTTATATTACGACCCTTCTTGTGCGCTTAGTGACCACGCCCAAACACCCACCAACTCTTATCTCCTCCCCACTCACGTCGTCTTTTAGTCATAAGTTAAGTATTAGTAATATTATTGAAGATGATGGATCAGCATTGGAAACGTTCTAATTGTTTTGCATAAAGAACTAGTACTTTATGTTTTGATTGTAAAATCAATTGTAAATCCGTGTATTAAGTCATATTGAAGATGGAAGGAAATAAACATTGAAAATATAAATTAAATGTCGGAAGGATAATTATTCATCAATTATCTGGTAATGGTGAAAGAATGCAATATTTTTATAGTTTTAATCGGGATTGTAATAAGTGCCAAGTTTCTGGAATTTAATTTGAACTTTACTGATTTCATTTGTTCTGTGTCCCGTATGTTTCAATTTCCGTTATACGAAATTTATAATAAATCGTAGTTGAAACTACACGTATAATTATAAACGCCGTGACGAAGATAAATGAGGCGAGGCTTGGACACCATCCCTCAAGGGTAAAGTCCGCATACTCAAATAAAAATGGATTTTGGAGAAAAATCAATTGTTAAATATAATATTAATATATATATATAAATATATATATTATATTTTTATATAATAATATAATTATAATACTGTAACGATATGGAAGAATTCGGAGGAATTGCGCACTATCAAAATCTCTCATACTCCTTGGAATATCGCTCCACAATACTCTGTAATCGACTGGGACATTTTCGAAAACACGGAAACGTCGAGAAATCGATAACCTATATAAAGTGACCTGCAGGCCACGGCGCTATCAGTTGTGTCAAAGTTAATTGACAGTAAAAAGTCCACAGACAATGCGAAATAGTGCATCGTGTGTTGCTAGCGCGTGGTTATTTCAGGAATAAATATTCGGCGCAAGTACCTACGACAAGAGAGAAGTTTTTCTAGTGCGAAATTCAATGGAACATTCGCGAAAGTAATCGAAGCGATAGAAACAGCGTAATTAGTGCGAATAAAAACTTTATTCAATTTCAAGTTTTTCATTTCGTGAAATGTAATAATCAATATCATCATCACCAGATTTTAAATAATTTAAGCCACTGCTGGGTGGTAGCGATTATCAAAATCATTTTTAACCGGTTACACAAAAACCGTTATTTAAGATTTGTTTTTATCGATGATTGGTAATTGATTTTTCGTAATTCGATGGGCAACCATCGGTTCACTAGACAATAGTAAAATCTCAATTAACATTCATAGATAATTAGATACAAATTTAAAATAACTGTTAATATTTAACCGTTCAAAGTAAATGTTTTGATCACTACATCACTACTTTCAACTACCCATTTAAGCGTGGATACATCGAGCGTCCTCTATGTCAAAGCCATAATGTATATAATTAATTTATTGTATGATAATTAGTTATGACATTTAAACATATTCATAAATTTTTGAAAAAAAGTTTTTTACTCAATGACTTCTGCCGGTATACCCCTAATAAGGGAAAATGAGAGCATTTTAAATACAGTGGTGAACGAAATATCCAAAATTTAATTATTTCTATGACTATTTATTATTTTCATGTACAAAATGTCAACAGGTGGTTAATAACCCTCATAGGCCTTGTATGGCATTAAGGTATCATGTGTGTACATTTGAGGCTGTCAGGAGAATAACGTTTTATCGAATACATAAATGTTAATACTTTGGCAAAATTTCGATCTTGCTCTCGGTACTGGTGTGTAGTTGTTTTTTTTTTATTGAAATATAAATTCACATACCTATTTTACATTTTTTTATTCTTCTTTTTAATTCTTATTTTATGACGTGAAAGCCCATATCAGTGCGTGTATTATTAATAAAATATTAAATAAATAAAATATATATAAAATATTTTTAATGTTCCTCCCAAACTAATATCGAGTAATTAATTAAAGAATGGCAGAGCGCAAGTTTTCTAAGGCGTCCCGCCGGTTCATAATGTGTTCTTTTCAGAGAAGATAATTGTTGACTTGCCCTCGTAGCTCAAGCGAAGTTCTATTACGATTCCAACAAGAATCTTACAAGAATGCATAAAATAATATAAAATTATACTTTACAAGTTCATTTTAAATTAATTAATATAAAAATTATTCGCGCAGAAGCAATTTCATCTTAACTGTCAGTTTTCTCATCCCACGTCCCTTCCGCCGCGCCCCGCTGCAAGTGGAATGAAGCGGCCGGGTGGGTGCATCTTTACAGCATCCCAGATAATGAGAAATGCCTCCTCCGTCTATTATACAGACAGCTTATTGTTTCTGGTCTCGTTGTGCTACCGTCCCGGGAGCATTCTCGACTTATGAAAATTATAATGACCTATGAAATTTATAACTTTATTTTTTTTCTGACTTCAAAAAATCTCTCGACTGAAAATTAACAATAATAAAATGTACTGGTTTGTTACCCTTAAATTTATTTGTTTTCATTTTGTTAACATGCACAGCCTTGAAGCCTTGAAAGGTTAAACGTTAACAGAATATTATCGTCCCTTTAGAGGGAAAACTCAAGTGACGTCGGGGTAGTTTTGAGATAATGAGGTTTAAACATTCAACATGTGATACTAAAATTATTTACAATGTTCTAATTATGAGTTTTACTGCTAAACAAGCTGGTAGTTTATTACTAAACTATGCCGTAAAACTGCTGTGCAGTTTGGCATATGTATTTATGTAATATGTGTCAAAAATAAATAAATAAATTCTGAAAAATGTCAAAAATGACGGTACGTTTACACGCCGCTTCCTAAAGAATTGGTATTACTTATTTATAGCAGACACCCATTAAATAATAACGACTTTTATCAAAATATTTGAACATTTTTTCTATTTCCCCATCCGGCAGTTAATAGTACTATTTTAAACCCTGACGATTGTGGCGATTGTGCGTGCGTAAAACTAACGCGACAACAAAATTAAAAAAAATGATATTATAAATAAAAAAGACATAAAAATAAAATCAAAAATAAAATGAGAAAAAATATTCCGGTACCGGCAATTGAACCCGAGACTCCTGGATGAGAGCCAGGTATCCTAGCCACTACACCACACAGGATATGTCATTAATTGCAGATAAAATGTTTATAAAGCCAGTGTAAGTCCTCAATAAAATATATTTTAGAAAATATATTGTTCGCTATAAAATTATTATTTTGTGGGTAAAAATTGTTCGCCTCTTTGATGAGTTCAATATTTAGTCCATTTTAGAGGGAAGTTTATTACGGGGACAGACAGACGGACGGACAGCGAAATTGTTACAATTGAAATAACTTTAAATATGTAGACACGGAATATTTACTTTCTGATTTTAACCTGGAATAGAGATGAATAAAATAATATTTTTGGCATTTTGGCACAATATTTCGATTGGTGAGTTATATACCTCTAAAGAGATGATGCATAGAAAAATACAACGATTAGATAGAAGTTTTAGAAAAATCATGTCTGTAATACAGACCAAATCAGACAGTGTAGAGGAAGAAAAAAAAATCTAAGGACAATAAAGCATTCCGAATAATTGAAAATTAAGTTAAAATCGCCAATCAAACCTTAGGAAGAAATATTTCTATAAAAAAACTTTTGTAATGATGTACTTACATGATCTGAAAATACATCGGACGAATAAGCATATTCATTACCATGCCCATGTAATTATTTATTCATAGGTACCTACTTTAATACCAAAGAAAATACATTTTTATTGTAAAGTTGCGATTACAGAACAAAGTTCTGTGCTTTTTTAGCAAATTCATGAATCAATTAGAAATAGACATACAGAAAAATCAAACCAACGAAAAAATATTTAAGCTGCTACCATGATTCCAAGTATTCCTCTTTTTATTTTGAATAGAAAGTATTCTTTACACTTTGCATAAAATGTCAACAGTTAAGGAGTTAAGCGACATCAAAGTTTTCACTTTTTTTTCAATATTTTTAAATTATATTTTGTAAAACGTTAGACTATCATGAAAGTAATTTATCTAGAATGTTCATCCAATCGAACACTCATCCGCTTGGATACAAGTCAAATAAAATGATTAAAACCTTGCAAAAAATGTGTTTCAAATATCTGCTCGGGTTACAACTATCTTCACTATATCAGTAATATTAATAACTGATATAATGTTATATTAATAAATAACTCAGTTACATTAATAACTGATATAATAATGATGAAGACCGCACTTGCTATAAAATCAGTTGTTAATTAATATAACTGATTTTATAGGAAGAGCTAAGATTTCTAAATTGATATGCCGTATATTAAAATTAACAAATTTGCGAGATTATTGTAGTACTGTTATCATATTCAAAAATAAGCTTA
Organism: Agrypnia vestita; assembly: GCA_016648135.1. Classification (NCBI taxonomy): domain Eukaryota; kingdom Metazoa; phylum Arthropoda; class Insecta; order Trichoptera; family Phryganeidae; genus Agrypnia; species Agrypnia vestita. Next base: position 15,997 of record JADDOH010012104.1, read on the forward strand.
TACAGTATAAAAAAAAAGGATTCAAAATAACCGAAGTCAAATTAATAAGGGCTGTTTTTTAAGTGTTAAAATGAAAGAAAACACATCAAAATCATGGTAATAGCCACGGTATTGACTTTATTGGAAAGATAATTTTGGAAATATTTTTTTTTATCGATCCGATTTTCGAATTGGCAACACTTTTTCCAGCGACAGCCAATTTGACAGCTGACAGCCGATTTGTGCTCAGTTTGGTTTTCCATTTCACCATGAATAGAATAAAATTATTTAGAAAGTCATCGTTATCATATTTCGACATACTAGTGCCACTAGGAATAAAATTATCTTTCCAATAAATTTTATAGACCAATTTTGAAATTCTATACCTACATACATACCCTGTATTGTGTCATCATTTTTAGTCTTATATAATAAACATAAATGTATAAAAGAAGAAAGCGGGAGAAAGAAGGGGACTGAGGAAAGAATACGTATTTACTCAAATGTTATTTATTACTGTCGGTAATACCGGAGGATTATATTGTTGTTGTCGTTGTGATGTTGTTGCCTTATTGCTTGCTTCTAACCAACCAGAGTAGGAGGGTGGGAACAACGACATAATCGAAGCCTACACGAATACGGATTTTCAAAGTATATTTATATATAATATCAAATAATTATGTTTTTAAGCATGCATACAAAAAGTAATTATTAAATCATTTAAAATATCGAAAACCAAAATAAATACGTCACAGAAAAAATACAAAGAGCTTTGAATTTTTTTCAATCAAATTATATAATATAAGAAGAAGAGTCGAAATACAAAAGAAAAAATATAAATAGTAATATTAAATTATATAATATAAGAAAAAGAATTGATCTTGTATCCCCAAAGCAGCAGAATACGGAAAGACTAAGAACATGTGGCCCACCCTATGTAAACGAGAATATATTTGCCCCGTTCGAATTTCGGTAGACTTTCGGAAGTCTTAGAAAAAGTGAAGTTTTTACAATCCCAATTATAATAATTACGTTGTCTGTCCGTCCGTCTTTACTTCGTGTAAAGTCCGTAAATTTTTTATAGAATAAAAACTTTTTCCAGACATTATTAAAGAGTTTAAACTTACAATGTACAATTTGTTACTTATTAAAGAATTTACGCTACCGGTTTCGACACGTCCGTGTCATTAACGAGCGCTATTTAAAAGTATTAAATAACGCTCGTTAATGACACGGACGTGTCGAAACCGGTAGCGTAAATTCTTTAATAAATAACAAATTGTACATCGTAAATTTAAACTCTTTAATAATGTCTGAAAGAAATTGTTACATTGTAAGTGCCCAAGAAACACAAAAAATTGTAAACTTTTCTTCTTTTATTTTTATATTTTTTTCATAAATAAATACTTATTCTTTAGAAACCGACATGAAAAAGTGTCGTTTTTTGACGGGTTACAGCTAGTATTTTTTTGTCACAGTCCTAGGATTGGTCTGCACCAAGCCCTCGATCCCTTCACTCCTCTCTGTCACCTGCCAGCCTCATTTCTTGATAGGTGCTACAGCGCACATCTCCGATAACCTGGTCTCTGAAGTTTGATCTCGGGCGGCCTCTGCGATTATTTCCTTCAATATTTCCCTCGACGATGGTAAAAAGCAGGCCTGGGTGCCTTATGTTACGGCTTATGGCCTATCCAATTCTGTTTAGAAGTCGCCTCTTTTCGTCTACCCTGCTCAAAACCTCGTCGTTTCGGATACGTTCTGATCAATGAATCCTCGCCATGCGCCTGTAGCACCACATCTCTCGGATCTTACTATTAATTATTATATATTTATTACCATAATTTTTATCAACCCGAATTGAAAAACTGACGTATTGCACAATTTGATCGACCATTGTCTGCGGGCGAGTTCGCTTTTACGAAGCTTTCGGCGAGGCTTGAATCGATCAGGAACACATAAAGTAAAAATGTACTCATCTAATAACGACAAACCGTAATAAACAGCATAGTAATGTTGGCTCCTTTTAACAGTTTGCCTTCGTGATGCTTTCACGGTGCGTGCTTTAGTCGGTGCGGTCCAGACGGTGGTCGAACAAATGCTGTGATAGCTATTACGCAAGAAAGATCGTGACTGTACAGCCAAAGGCTGACCAGAACAGTGCGGTTTTGAAGACTCAAATCTACTCGTATCAGCCATTTTGAGAGGTGTTAATTTAATAAATAAACGACACATTAATTTGAAATAAACGTGTATTTATATTACGTTAAATAAAATAAAAAATTTCAATTGATTCAGCAACATTGTAGATGTCTAAATAATCATGGTTTTTCTGAATTTGCAAATCATTTATTAGAAAATGTTCACGGTTTTGATAAAAATTTAGGACTTTCTATTTTACACATAAATAATTTTGGTCTGAAATTGAATACTTTAGAATCATTAGAAATTAGTAATAGTAAACAAAATATTATTAATAATCTTTTTTTTTACAATTGATTGAGCAACATTGTAGATTGACATTTTTAAAAAATATTGATTATTTTTTTGTATATATCTACTTTTATGTGAGTTTTTTTTCACCAACATGTTTCAGAAATTACCATTCCATCATCAGGGTGCTGTATAACTCAAATCAAAAAATTCGAATGAAATGTCTTTTGTTCCTTGTTTTTCCAAATTATTTGAAAAATTATTTTAAAAAAATATTATTACATTTCTCGCAATTATTGCGAGTAATCAAGTCAGAAATATTGTAAAAAAATACAAATTTTGATACCGTATATCTCCATAACTATTGATATTTGGTCATGGTTGCTTGAAAATTTTAGACTCACAACATAGGCAGGAATCTACCAGCCGAGTTTCTGTTTCTTCGTTTGTTCGTTCGTAGTCAGTATAATAAGAAATAAAAATAAAATAAAATAAATTAATTGATTGTGATTGCTCTTTGTAAATAAATTATCAAAAACTGTCACTAAATTACATATAATCACAGTTACCAATAACCGTTACAATCAAAAACCAATCATATAGTCAGCCTAATCACGGTTTAATACATTACTAATAAAAATCAAGACAAATTGGATAACTTAGAGAATTTAATAAAAGAAAATTAGATAAAACCAACCTTTTAGTCATTAAGACCAATAGAGTGTGCGACTCTACCTTAATGCGAATTATTTACGACATTTCTAAGTAATTAAGTTTGTTCCCCTTTTCTACATTTGTTAATTAGATTAGTGTTCATTTCTGGGATGAAATTATGTTTAGAGTTCGGAATGAATCGAAGTAAGCCCAACAGAAAGGAAAGCCACTACTTCTTTTTGTGAAATTCTTATAAATACAATATCAATATTTAAGACCCATTGAAAACCATTCTTACAATAAGTCTTACGGTTTTCGGAGGATTTTGAAGATATCCAGTTTGGTAAATTGAGGATCACCAAATTGGTAGTGAGAGGAAGAAAGAGAAAGCGAGAAGAAGAAGTACGAAAGAAAGAGAGGAGGAATTTTAAGGTGTTACTTTATTTTAATAAGACCAATATCCCAATTACAAGTATCTTTGGCCTATCCTAGCAACATACATATGTATTTTCAAAGTATCAATGTTATTGTTAACATTATGTTATTTATTAATTAACAAAATGTTATTTATTAATCTCAAATTATCCACAATAAACTTCAGATTTTTGATTATTTACACATTTTTATGATAATTCTTTTACGTATAATTACCGCAATACTCGTCCTTAAATTAGCGATGCTTATGTCGCTCTGTATCAATAATTGTTAACAACTTTATTTGGTTTGCTTGTTCGCCGCTTGCATTGCACACATCTTTGTGCATGCTTTGGGCCTATTACATAAAGTAATCAGAAACAAATCTTAACTAACGGTTGTTGTGTAACCGTTTAAAATACCATCCCTAGTAGTTGCCGGCATAGTTTTACCGAACTCAACACAGAAAACCTTGTGCTGCATATTAGCCATTTTACTGACAACTGACTGTTCGACAGCGAGGGCAGCCTGGCGGTCATTTGCTTTTCTATAAGCAAGTGATGGGATTCGAATCTTTCGGCCCTCTTGTTTCAATTGCTATTTAGATCATTTACATACAACGAATAATTCAAGAAATATAGCGGTTTGAAATTGATTATTTTGAATTACCCTGTAAAGCGAAATTTTTTATATTTCAATAAAAATATATCAATTTCCCTTGTATTTGCTGTTACATAAACGACTCCCGCACTGAAACAAATTTATAACCGACAAATTCAAACAGATCGCATACGTGCACTCCAGCGCCACAGGTGGTCAATTAAAATGCACACGTGTAGCAGTTTGATAGAGGTAATTCTCAAAATCTTGATGTAATCATTACTATCAATATTTTTATATGTAGGTGTGTTCCGAGAACATAGTTACTAGATTTCGTCCCCAGAGGGATTATTAATTAATTCAGATAAATTTTGAAGTCTCACAGAGTCGAAGCTATTTATGTGAGAAAATATGTATTGAAGTCTTTAATATACGAAGGCCCAGGGCTTACAACCTGTATGAGCTGCTATAATTTTTTTTTAAATCTATATATGTTCCAAATCAGAGAAACTTTATTTTATTTTGATGGACTTACTAGAGACATCCGTCGTCATGAGAAAGACTCAACTTAAGCCAGGTTGCAAGCCCTGGGCCATTCTATAAAAATAATTTCATGCATGTTTGTCACATAAATAGTTTCGTCTCTATGAGACTTCTATAATTTATCTCAAGTACCTATTATTGTATTAGGGTATATTTACATGTGGCTGAGTGAAGACGATAATTAATCTTTTTTTAAACCTATTTGTATAAAATGTACTTGAATGTAAGTAAGTTATAATTGTAAACTTTGCCTGTCTCAAATCAGAGCTCTCTAGTGAGAGAGGCGCATAGTAAAATTAAACCTTAACAAATGTATATAAGTAAAGTAATGAAATAAATAAAATAAATAAATTAGTAGTATTATGGTTTGAAACAAATTTGCAACAAGATGGAGGGAAGGGTTACTGCACAGTGAAGAAGTCATCTTTATTTCCTTTCTTTTAACTCGTGGCGTATGCTTGCTTGCCGGCATGCCGTCGAAAAAACTCTGGTTCGATTTTTAACCCTTTTCCCGCGATCCAATCGAGCTGAAACTTTGCAAGTACACTCGTGGCGACGACCAAGAAGATGTATCAAATTTTCGTTAAAAAAACTAATAATTATAGTATAATTTCGGATTTTTAGAAATTTTAATGGTTTTTTCAAATTGGAATCATTACAAAAGTTTGATTACTAGCAACGGCGGCCCGATAACGTCGCGGAATATTTTATAAATTTAAATTACTCCGTCGGTATACGTAATAGGTACTTCACTACGAATTTCGAAAATCTACATTGACTGACAAATGTTTTTAGAATTTAATCTTCAAAGCATGAAATGTTTTATCAAAGCTCAAAACATCTGATATTTTAGAATATATATTAAATTACTGTAAGTTTAGTGTTATGTTATATGTTTTAATTCGTCTTTAATTGTTGTTATATTTTACAAAGAAAGGGAGTATAATAAAAACTTGGTTTTATGGGTTAGTTTTTTAAAGGCCATGAGGTTAAAAGAAAAAAATAACAAAACTATTTAAATAAATGAAACAATAAATGCCGATCGTTAGAATGATTTAACGCACAAAGATGGCTGACGAATCGGTGCAGTTCCCGCCGAACCAGTAAATCGCCGGCGGACCGGTCCAGGGGCGACGAACCCGCCAATCACGTGGCTCGAGGAAACAAAAAAGCAACGGTTCCCAGAAAACTACCGCGGACCAATTATGAAACGGTAATTAATAAATCATTGTCAGCCGCGTTCGCGTAGCCGTAAAGCGGCACTTGTCAAATGGCAGGACATGTCAAAACAAAGTGTCAAATGCATGTACCCACGGGTTTTGCTATGGGAAAGTGCCGAGCATGCGCACTCAAAGCGTTTTGTATATTATTTATATTATATATTATTGAAATTTATGATGATAATTTAATTGGATGAAAATTATGCTATCTCAATGGGAGTTAAATTATATTATAGAGTAAAACTGGCGAGCAGGAAAAAAAAATTGAAGGACCGTGTACTCATGTACGCGCAGTAGAAGTTATACTTTTTTTTTTTATTTATGTTGATCTCAGTGATTCATATTGCTGTTCACATTTTTTTTTTATTATTACGATCGGTTACCTAGTCTCATTACTAAGTTTATTTTTAAGTTTTGTTATGTTCATACAATATTATTATCTTTTATATATATTTTATCCTATGTAAATTATAGCTATAACTAAAAATGCAATGTACTTATGCAAGAAAATGGAAAAGAAACGTGCCGACAAGCTGTACAAGGCTTGGCACGATCTATAATAATAGAAAATATGTATAAATGAAAAAAAAAATCTTTAGCGAGATTGTGATATTCTTCTTCTTCTTTCTCAACTGCTGGATATAGGCCTCTTCCAGACCCTTCCGTCCTTGTTGTAGCCATTTCTCCCCCACACAGCGACTATATCGTCGACCCATCTCTTTTGAGGTCTTACGACGCCTCTTTTATTTTCCCAAGGTCTCCATTTCAGAACTCTGGGAGTCCATCTTGCCTTGCAACATGTCCTGCCCATTGTCATTTTAGATTCGCTACACGATCCATGATATCCACTACTCTAGTTCTGCGTGATTGTCATAGTAATTGGTATTTACATATTGGTTAAAACTGTACATTAATAGAATAATACGAAGTCTAATTTTGGCCCAATTAATTTTTAAAACTTATTTCCAATAAGATGTATTATAGGTTTCATAGATACCAAGAGAAATTGCATCGAGTATTGATAGGTTATTTGTATTGAGAATTCTGTGCAATATTGCTGCTTTTTCTTTTATATCCCTCATATAATTCTGTCCCAAATTTCCAATAAACTTTCTTCCTGCCCATTTCACCCAAATTATTTTTTCCCACAATAAGTTCAAAACTATATTATTATAAAAACCACCGATAATTTATGCTTTGTACAATTGTTGCTAGATTGATTAGTGTAATTTGTAACTTAGTAGATTTGTGGCAACAGAAATTTTATTTTTAGTTTTTATTAAGGGATTTTTTCGAGACGCCTAAATACGTTATTAAGAAAAATATTTTTACTTGGATTGTCTGAACCAATTTATATTAATCATTTTTTGACATCTCTTTTAATTAGTAATACAAAAAAAATACAAATTTCCAAGTAAAATGAACATAATTAATAAGAATAACTAAATAATTAATAACACTGCAGCTAATTTACTCCGTAATGTCGAGATTTTTGTAGGAAAGAATATTTCATCTTTAGAATAATGTCTAAGAGATTAAAATAACGAAGTCATTTAATATTTTCGATTCAAAATTCAATCAACTATTCTAATTTTGAATGACGAATTAGGCTGGAATTACAACAACAATACTGATGATGACTAGCCGCTAATGAGGCCCGGAGTACCCGAGCACACGTCAATTAGCACTAGGTTTTGTTTACACGCAAGGGTCTTTATTAATTATTATTATGTCTCTCTTTCCGGAAATACTATATTTTTTGTAACCACTTTTTTTTATGCGTGTTTATATATAACGCTACATAACTAAGGTATCGTTATATAAATAATTTTTAATTCTCGCTTACACAACCCATTAGCAGGAGCGTTCAGTAAGTATACTAAAGCATGACTTTTACGTAAACATATGTTTTGAAAAAAAAAAGAAATATTATGATATTGTCACGGATTCGTAACGGTGTGAGACGGAATAATATACTATTAATCCATTTAATTTTTATTAAATACACAAACACTGAAACACTTTTCCGACAGACACAAACCAAACTAGAAAACTATTCCGTAATTCGCATTATTCGTTACTCGAGAATATTCCGCTAGTCTCTTGAGCGTCATTTTTCAATTCGAGCGTCAATTTCACGTCATTTCTATGGCACATTTTCGCCACGAAGGTACGTTCACTGGTACTTTATTTGCTGGGTGTCTTATATTCGCTGGGATTCAAATGTCAAACTGTGTGCCGTGTTACGCCCCCGCCGTTTATATAAGATTAGATGTTCTAGAAGTTTCACAAATATGGTCATGCATTCTATCGATTTATAGTTTATTCTAAAATGTCAAAAGATTCGGAAAACCCTCGACTATGTGAAGTTCTACTTGTTTCTACAATCTCGTGATAATGTATCAAATTCTAAATGTATGATAATAATTATAATAGGAATATTAAGAGATATATATTTTTTATTTAGATGACTTTCGTGGGATATCAAGTAAGGTACAGCTCATTTCAAAGTAATGACTGCACGCCCCTTCCCAGTAGTCATGGTTTTGAAAAAAAATGACAAGAAAAACTTTTCGATATTTGTTTAATCTATAGGTTTGATGTAGAATTTTTTTTTCTATTTTTTTTTTTTTTGTAGAAAATAATAACTTTATAGTTTGACATAGATATTAAAATAAAATAAATCTAGTCAACTTTAAAAAAATATATATATACTAACACTAACCGGTCTCGCTTGACTCAAGTGTCGTCAGATCGTAATAAACAACTAAACAATAAATACAGTAAGTATAAATACAGGAAGTAATTCACTTATATAAACATAATGAGGGATAATAAATAACTTATATAAAGTAATATACAATCTATGTAATTTATATTCTGTCTTTATATTAGGTCCTTACATATGAAATTGGCGTTTAGTATGGGAGGTACATAAAGCCGATTTTTTTTTATTATAATATATTTATTTAATCAAAGTATGTACCATTGCTATCTATGCACTTTTGCCATCTCAAAGGTAGTTCATCGATCCCTTTACTAAAAAAACCATTCGGACGGGAATCAATAAAATCTTTGAAGGCGGTTTGGACTGCCCCATCGGAGTTGAATTTTTTCCTTTGAAAGAAGTTATCCAAATTTCGAAAAAAATGGTAATCTGTTGGGGCAATGTCCGGAGAGTACGGTGGATGTCTTAGACATTCCAATTGAAGCTCCTCTAATTTGCTAGCTGTCTGTTGTGCAGTGTGTGGTCTAGCGTTATCATGAAGGAGCAGTGGCCTAGAGCAATTAACCAGCCTCGGTTGTTTAGCAGCTAGCTTTTCCATCATGGTTTGCAGTTGCTGACAATAGACATCTGCCGTAATCGTCTGGCCAGATTTAAGAAAGCTGTACTGAACGACACCAGCACTAGTCCACCAAACGCTCACAAGTAACTTTTTTGGCGTCAATTTTCGCTTGGGGCATGGTTTGGCTGGTTCGGCAGGGTTCAGCCATTGCGATGAGCGCTTCCAATTATCGTACAGGATCCACTTTTCATCACAGGTAATGATTCAATTTAAAATCCCTTCATTATTGTGCCGGTTGAGTAATGCAACGCAGCAGTCAACGCGCGTTTGTTGATTTGCTTCACTCAATTCGTGAGGTACTCACCATTCAAGCTTTTTCACCTTACCAATTTGCTTCAAGTGGATTAAAACAGTTTTATTACTAACACCGCAGCCTGCAGCTAACTCGGATGTGGTTTACGATGGATCCGCTTCCACAATAGCCTTCAATTCTTCATTATTAACTTTGGTCTCCGGCCGTCCACTGGGCTTGTTCTGCAGGTCGAAATTTCCAGAACGAAAACGTTGGAACCAAAAACGCACTCTGTTTTCTTTTGCGGCACCGTCGCCATACACATCATTAATCCTTCGAGCCTTTTCTGCAGTACTGGTGCCACGGTGGAACTCGTACTCGTAAATCACGCGATATTTCAAGTTTTTCATTTTGTAAACTGAGTGACGCAAAGAAAAAAACAATTGAGGAAAAAACAAATGAATTTTAATTTTCAAAACACAAATACATGAGTAAATAGCTGTATAAATTTGGATTTGGAATTCCTAACCAAAGAGAAGATATTTGAGATCAAATTTGCCAGTACGGCAAAACGCCAATTTCATATGTAAGGACCTAATACTAGATATTTTTATGTTCCATATTATATAATTGTTAATTAGTAAATGTTTTTTGAATAGGTATTTATTGTATAATGTACGCCGATAATAAGCAAATTTTGTAGTTGTTTCGTTGATCGTAAACACTTTATGGTGGTTCCTTTTTTGTTCAGTTATTCTTACTCTAATAATATTATATTTATTATGAACAATCTTAACTGATAAAATCTAATAAATAAACGTATTGAAATTATTTTGTACGCATATTCACAGATATATATGTACATGATGTCTATAGAATATCGATAAGGCACATAAAAGAGTAGTGAAATAGTGAAACAGTATTTTAAAATTTAATTCATATATTTTTTTTAATTTTTATGTTTGGTTTCACGTTTTTGAAATTTCTAGTGAAAACAATGTTTTTTATTGTTTCAGTAGCGAAATCAAAATCGCTCTGCACATTTTTACCGCCCTTCGAGACGAACGAACGGCAACTTCCTTAAAAGTCTGGAAATCGCAGAAAAACAAGAAACCCACCCGCAGACGCGCAACACTTTATCTGCTATCTCCGGTGAAATAAAAATAGCGTCACTATTTCCAGGTTGAAAATGAAGCCTGTTAGGTGGAGGAGAGAAGAGACGAACCAAGATCCGGGTCCTTTAGTTTTCTCCGCATTTAAAGGGGTCGGTCCCGAGCTCGTTTGACTGCGAATGGGCCACTTAACCACGGATTCCCGCCAGCCCGCCCCATCTACCCTCTTCCACACCGCTCCTCAAACTCTCAAAATTCCTCAACTCTATAATCTATTTTTAAATTCTAAAATATATATGTAGATACTAACGAACACACACATGTAATATCTTCTATCTCTCATTTCAGTCGCACAACTTAATATAAGCAACAATAAAAAAGATCATGATAGTAGGGTATTGTGGCCCAGCTATGTTACACAGGGTATAACAGAGCTAGTCCACAATACTTAACGGGTAGATTTCTGCCTTATTATGAGTAGAAAATGTTCAAATAACTATGACCTAATATCAATAGTTATGGAGATATGCAATATCAAAATATACATTTTTTTTAAATATTTTAATATAATTTTTTTATTATTTAAAAATATTTATTATAATATTAAAGTTATTTTTTGCAAATCATTGAACTATGATTACAGTAACTTATATCGATTTTTAAAAATTATTCGTTTCAATACAAGTCAAATAAAATTATAAAAACCTTGAAAAAAAAACTATTTTCAATTTCTGCAAAAATTGAGTTATTTTATCAAGACACAATACACAATTATTTTTATATTTACCTGTGTTTGTTATAATCAAAGTTGTTTTACTTATTGAGACCGCTGCTCTGTTTACACACACGTGAATATTTTTATGTAATTCTAAAACTTAGTTTTGCAATCCAAGTACCAAAATATACTTTAAGGTGAGAACCAGAATACATAAAATACAAAACATTTCCAATATATGTGAAAAATCTTTGGTCGATAGAGTAAGGAATGAACAAATTAGACGTGAATGCAATGCTGGCTGTAGTGTGGTAGATAGAATAAAGAAAGGAGTGCTGAGATGGTTTGGTCATGTGGAACGTATGAACTAGTAAAGGATGGTTAAGAAAATATATGAGGCGAGTGTTGAAGGCAACAGGAATAGAGGGCGTCCGCGAAAGACCTGGCATGATCAGATACAACAAGTGTTTGAGGATGGCCCCGTTAAAAGCCGCAACAACCGTAGAACTTGTATGAGAATATGTATGAATGTGGCCGAAGCAAAAGTGGCGTGCCAGGATAGAAGAGTGTGACGTTCAATCCTCTCTGCCTACCCCCGCGGAGAAACGGCGTGATGGTTAGTTACAAAAACAGAAGCGATAATGCGAGATCGATACATTTTCTTTCAAGGCAAGAACAATGTAGTATTCGTTATGTGGACTCGTTTACATGAATGGACTAATGATGATGAAGGCCCGGCTCGGTGATCAGCGATCATTGATCAGCGCGCAATGGGGAGAGTGGGGAGCCGCCCGAGTAGGAGGGGGGGAGGCCCGGTGCGCGGACTCGCACGGATAGATTTAGGGGTTAATCTTGGAATGTGAATGTCGGCGAAGCTTTGTCTTTACGACCTACTGCTTCAAGAGGTCATGATCCTATATCTGCAAGAAATTTCTCAACATTTATCAAATTCTTTGGTACGAAGTATTTTGAGAATTTTTAGAGCTGCACATAATCGTTTAATTGTAGGTAAAACTTGTACATAAGTCTGGAATAATGCGTGCGAATTTATGAGAAAATCCGAGAAGGATGCTCTTTATAGCAGTGACGGCATCGCTCTCAGACGTGATGTTTTGACAGCGTCGAAGTCATAGAAATATATAACAAACTGCGAATCGACGAACGGCGAACTAAAAGTACCGCGTGTGGAATATTCCAGTTACGTTTGTTTCCAGTGATTTTGCGTGTTAAATAAAAATTTAACTGATTTCAAGTGCTGTTGGATTCCACCGCCACAAATCCGTGGCAATACTTAAGGGGGTATTCTAGTCTAGAGGCACGAATTTCGGGGTTTTTTAGAGCATTGTAAAAATTAAACAAATAATATTTTTGGCATACATTTTTTTATGATTCGTTTATTTATATTTTAAAAATACATCAAAAATAAAAAAATAATAAAAAATTCAAAACTCAAAAAGTTATCGGCTGGTAAAGTGGGGGGTTCAAAAAAAAGGGATGTCTTGGCGGACATGGTTCCAACCCTTGTGGTCATTTGAAATAAAAATTTCTAACGGATTCTTAATTAGTAAAGATGTCGCTATCGCCCCTACCTCGAAGAAATAAAATAAAAAGAAAATTAAAAAATGGCGGCCGTTTGAAAAAAAAACTTTATTTTTTCGCGTTTTTTTTAACAGTTAATTTTTTTTAAATAATAAAAATAAAAATTTCGACTTAAATCTGGTAGGGGCTATAGAGGGATGTATAGAAAAGGTTCACACAAAAATTTTAATAAATCGGTTAAGTAGAACTTGAGATATCATATCCGCCAGCTTGAAAAATGAAGTTTCTAGAAAAACGCATTCAAAGTTTTGAGTGAAGTTTCAGTACTTGCATATTTTTAATCGGCGATTTCTGTTTCATACAATAAATCTTTCTCCACTTCAAAATGTTCATTCTCTGAAGTTCTTTCTTGCAGACGGGCAGCATTTGAAGCATCCGAAGCTCGGATTTCAGAGCGTTCGATCTGAACTTCGTCCCGTTTCCCAGCGAACGCATGGGCTTCTGGACCAATCGTGATTCCCATTACGTTTAGTATTTTTAGAACGGGTATAAAACCTTCATTGAAAATACTAACAGCGAGAAAAATAGCAATTTCGATGGTCCGCGTTCCTGCATTATGTGTTTCGGAGCAAAAGTTCATATTAAAGAATTCAACGATTTTTATATTTTGACGTATAACGAAAATGTTATATTTTTCTTACATGTAGAACACAGAATTAATAATGAAAGTGATGTAAAAATAGATAAAAATTCTAAAATGCAATAGCCGTAATTTTTTTCTATTATAACTTCTTCGTCACCCGATCTTTTCAATTTTGCTGCGGATGCACTAGTGAAATTTATTTCTTCTTCTACAGCACGTTGATTACCTCTAAATTGTCTTTCTGTATGCACGCTTAGCACCATTTGAACTTTTTTATCCATTTTACATTATAATATTCTCTCAAAATATTTGTAAAATATTCTCAGAGAACGCACGTCAACGATGTTTAAAGATTGACTACATACTAACCTGAACGAAATAGTAGAACGAAAAGATTTTAAAAAAATACGTTAATATGACCTTCAGTTACATATACATTATTTAGGTATAGTATTTATATTTTTATTTTCTTATGAAAGGTTTTATGAGGTAATCCATCCGCAGGTGGACAGCAACGTCGCCCCCTCTATTGTTCGATTTGTTCCGGTTACTTGCCGCGCCATCGAAATCCCTGTATCTCGGTAAATAATTGGAATTTTGAAAAATTCCTTTTAGGACATAATTCTGAATTCTGAATTCTGAAAATTACGAAATATACAAAAAAAAATTTTTGATTTTTTTAAATTTCTAGACTAGAATACCCCCTTAAGGATTATTTATGAGTGTGTAAAAATTATACAATTTTATGCCCTGTCCACAGAATGAGACACAATGAGACAAATTTCATAGATTTATTTGATAAATGTCAGTGACCTATACATGGGATTTTGATCACCTTGCGATTGGTAGGAAGTAGGCGCGTGCAGCGAGATCATTGAGGCATGATTTTAACGTAAACATATATTTTAGAAAAAAAAAAAAAATATTCATGTGACACAATATAATGATACATTAAAATATGAATATTATGATAGTAATTGTGATAAGAATATTACGAGAAATATGATTTATTTCGATTTTTTTTCAAAAGATATGTTTACGTGATGTTAAAGTTATGCTTCAATGTTCACACTGCACGTCCCTGATAGCTACTAAGGGCTTATTGCAGTATTATATCATTTAAATTTGGCACTTGCTTTCATTTTAATGTCTATACCTAGATTTGAAAACCCCGGTAAAA
>JADDOH010012106.1:0-24468 GCA_016648135.1 Agrypnia vestita
GACGAAATTAAGCACTTGGTCGCCTGAAAAACAATTATCAGAAGATTTGTATACTGATTTTAAACATTTTCTAAATACAAATTTATCAAATTAAAGTAAAAAGCACCCGTGAGATGTCGTGTTGGCGCCCGGCGGAACGTCTGTCCGTGGCGAGAGCGTAGTGCGGACTCCTCCCGACAGGAGCAGTGCAAATTGACGTGGCAGGCGCCGGGAAAGCTCATCATCTCCTACACGGGAAAGTTCAAATTTCCAAAAGCCAGCATATTCTAGCTGTCAGCACTTTGCATGTGTCTTATTATTCCCAGACGTTCACAAAACATGTAGACAATACTTAGATAACTAAAATCATTTTGGGTTGTACTTATTGTTAAGGGTATCTATAAAGGGATATATTATGAAACAAAATAAAATATCTGAGGCTTGAAATAGAAGAGAGACTTCTATGGACGAATCATATTAGAGCTCTTTTAAAAAAACTTGGGCCTATATGATGGTGATGAAAGAGCTGAACTATTTGATACAAGAACTAAAAAATTATCTAAAATGTTTTTATTCTCCCTCATATTTTATATGGCATTATTATTTGGTCACAGTGTACAAATTCACAGGTGCAGGGAATGATACAAAGAACTTTAAACAGAGCCCTTAAAATAATCTTCAACATAAATCGATACACCAGAACCACTGACTTGTACAAAATCACCGGCTTAACCTAGAAGATCTGATATATGTTGAAAAGATAAAAATAACTTATAAAATAAAGAATAAATTATTAAAAACGAATATCATCCTGTACCAGAATAGTGACGTACATAGACAACACACAAGAACAAGAGACTACATAAGAATTGATATACCGCGGACTAATAGAGAGGCATTTGACTTGCATCGCTATTGACCTCTTCAATATTTGTCTTACCGCACTTAAAAGAATGCTTTAGATTATATGTAGGTACTACTGTATCTTCTTTGACCAAACACTTTAATCTTCTCTTCCTTCACCTCCACTCTGACTCCTACCTCCTCACCCTTTCTCTTCTATCCCTATCCCCGTGTTACCTACTATCAAAACTCATGAACTGTTTCTAATTTCTTCATCTGTTACCATTATTTTACTTAAATATTGTTTGTTGATTATTATAATATATTCTCTTAGCTTTCAAATATTCTCTTACCCATCAAAGTACTTAATTTACTACGCTTTAAAGATTTGTGAATTTTTATAATTGGTTTAGGAAATGTACGCAGTGCTCTAACATTTTAATGATTGAAACTGTTAAGATTCTTTAATTAAATAAATAAAAAAATTGAATACTTTTATAAATATCTATTATTTTTGTTAGGTGCTTAAAATCTTTATAGAGTTGGGCACTTGGATAGTCATTTATTACTTAGAATTTTTTTTATAATTTTTTGAGTAATTTCTAATTGTGATATGATTCAATTCAAACTGTAAAATTGCATATGTTTATGTGTCCTAGCGTCAACATGGCAAGAACAGTGCTGTTCTTCAAGGAGACCCAATTCATCACTTCCCAGCGTTCCGAACTGTACGGCCAGACGGACTTCCTCGCTAACTGCGGCGGTCTCCTCGGCCTCTTCCTCGGCTTCTCCTTCCTCAGTCTCGTGGAGATCATCTACTTTCTAACACTGAGGTACAATTAGATAGGGAAAGATAAAATCTAATTAAGGAGTCGTTTAACCATTTAATTTTTTTGATGGAAGGGTTTACAAAACGACACAGCAGGGTAAAAGGCATGATAGCCAAGTTCTGATCATCATCAACACATTGTTAGTTGTGTAAATTTAATATTTATTTGTCTCTATGCGGTAAAGCTACATTTTTTTTATCTGTGCTGTTACTGTATAAATTGAATTATGAAAATTATATAATTTTTTTATATAATATGTATACGAAGAATTTTTGACATGAAAATAACTGTTAGGTTGGTCGGAAGATAATATGAGTTTATGTCTTTAAATTCAAATACATTTTTACATTCCATATCGACAAACCATATTTACTCCGGTGGTGTAATATTTCGAATTGATAATACCTCCAGATGCACATTCGGCAGTAGCTTGGTAGTTGAAGATCTTCCCGGTAAGAGGATGCCGAAACAAGTGATAATCTGTTGGTAAGATGAGTATGGTGCAAGAGGCATTATTTCATAGTCCAACAAGCGCCCACAGTGCAAAAAAAAAACAACTTAATGTCGATTTTTTATATTTTTCTAGCTATTTTACCTAGTCCAGAGCTGTTGTACTACTAACTGTTGTACTACTAAGCCTGGCTTTTGCGCAAGATCCCAAACGTCTCCAGTTAGTCATTGAATTGAATCGAAGGACCATTTTCATCTTTGTCTCTCTCGTTCCCAACAATAAAACAATTGGAACCAGTATAACACCATACGGTCCTGAACCCCACTAAAAGCAGCGTTTGGTTTATGAGTAGATCTGCATCTTTACACCAAACAATATTTCATATTTGCTCTTTTCCATCTTAATTTCAATAGTCCAACTTGAAGAAAAATTAATGTCAATGTCATCAAAATGCAGACCGAAAAACTGACTTTAAAAAAATATTAACACGAACTAGCACTTCAATATGAAAGAAAGATAAGATTTGAATTCAGAAAATAAAAACCGTAATAATTTTAGCTAAATGTTTTCTTGTTGCAATCGAGACCGTGCTTATCTACATACAATAAATTTGGTATATAATATTATTGATAAATGAGACAATCTAATATTATATTCTTGAATTGTCCTACATAAATACTTCGGTAGCATAATTTTCTAGACATTGAAATAATGCATAGAATAGACATGGGGGAAATCAGTATTAAAATTTCACCGAAATCATTTATATGAGAGAATTCATTTTATATGAAGAGAAGATTAAACCAATCGGTGTGTATCAGCTTTTACCGTCACTCTATATATTTTATATCGTAGACGCACACGTTTAAGGATGATATGACTTATACCCTTCTTTATTTCTTTACAGAATTGTTTGTAATGTGATGAAAAAAATATCGTCGGTCAGATCATATTCAAGAAGGCGCCCGAATGCTGCCCCAGAACTAAGGGATTTTCCAAAAAAGATTCAAGTGAATGGGAACAAAATATTATATTAATTGTTTCCTTATATTTCTTATGCATTTATACTAACAGTGTTTAAATTTCAATGTATTTATGACTAAATAAAAATATTCAATGCACAGCCAAAACAAGCCATTTTTATTTTTCACTAATGATATCTGTGTGTCAAAGAAATATTTAAAGGAGTTTGACAAATACACGGGCCTGTTTTGGGGGCCAGATTTAATATCAGATATTCTGTACATAATAATTGAAAAAAATCAGAACCGTAGTTTTTAATTACTGGTCCCACTACACTACTGGGTATATTAAATAATTAATATACCCAGTAGTGAAGTGGGACCGGAAGGTCGTTCCAGAACTTTCCTATATGATTTGTTAAAACAAAAAAATCTTATTTTGAGAAAAAACTAAAATTTACCAAAAATATTTATTTACTCAGTGGTAATAATCGTTGTAGAGTGAAGCTTTTTGGTTGGTTTAAATGCTTCATTTTGAAATTTAAGCTTAAGCGGTCATCATACCCACGCCACTTAAACTCATACGAGTGCAAGCGGCGCGGGGAGACGTCCATACAAAACTTCTTCACTGTCAACAAAGTAAACAATATAAGAAATAAAATGAGGTGTGTCAGGACAGAAGAGTGTGTGTTGCTCTATTCTCTCTGCTTATTTGCCTGGCGTGACGGTAAGTTGGTTATGAATGGGACACGATCCAGACCCATTGCCAAGGACTGCCAGTCAAAGAAAATAAGAAGAAGAGCATTAAAACATGTTTTATTTTAAATATCATTTAGAACAGATAGGGACGTAAAGGTTACAATATTTTTTATCTGTGCATACTTTTCAATCTGTTTCAAGCGAACATTGAAAGGAGTTTACTATAACGTGATCAGAGTATTATAAATAGCGTTAATTAGTGCAAATTGAAGAAGAGTGCAATAAGTGAGTTTTCATTTGTCTCCTAAAGTCACGTCCCATGATAATATTATGAACGGGACTCTATATGCAGTTATCGCCAATAATAATTTATTATCTTCAAAACTAGCTATTGATAATGGAAATCTGATACCAATACTATTATGATGGCGGCAATTGGCAAAAGGCTGAAATGGTGAAGTGGTGAAAATGCGATTTCTAGGGGACGTGTAGGAAAAAGTTATAGAATATGAAATTTAGATAATGTTGTAAAAATAAACTCTATTTAAGGAAAATATTCAACAAAGAGCATTGTTAAATTTTTTATTTAGTACGTGAGTGCAAAAAATAGCACACATTACTGTCGTGTAGTGAATGAAATGTATGTCGAAATATTTTTACATTGTGTAAAATATCCCGTTGGGATAATTATACCAAAAACATCGCTCTATGGCTCTTGAATTATAAAATACTAACTAATAATTGAATGGATACCCTTTATAGATAAATACATTTCCACCAGTAATCTTTTGAAAGCAACAACATACACGTGTGCTCATGTTGAAAATGCTTTTTTTGCATGGATCTTGAAAATAGTATCTATTGATGTTGTGGTTAAATATTGGCAAGTCGAAAGGACGGTACCTATATCGTTGTCAGTGTATTTACACGGTATTGCAAGCCAATACTTAACCAAAACATCATCAATACACATCACAACACATCGGCCCTGATTGTGGACCCTGTAATGGGTTCCGAAATGTCAGCCAGAAAGGTCGTAGAACAAGGCAGAATATTCCAGAGGATTCCGAGAGACTGAAAACCTAAGAACATTTTTAGAACATCTTTTATCGAAATCCTGTACGAATATCAATTTCCCGTTCGTTTTATGTTATGAAATATTGCGCTGGAATAGTTTAGCTATATGGAGACTTCCAAGGCAAGGTAGCTTGTCCAGTATAATGCGAAAAGGCCCGCACACGAAAAAGACAAGCCAAAAACTTACCAATGGGTTTGCAGAAACTCGGCACTCTTCTGTAATGGACTGTATTAATGTTGTTTGCCGTCTCCACCATACAGATATTTCACTCTGACGAATGAATCCGAGAAGCGGCGAGTCAAGATCGATCGATAACAAGATCGGCGGCGGTCAAATCTGAACTGAGTCCGGCCCTGCGCGGTCGGCGCGTCGGAGGCATAACAGGCGGAGAGTTTGCCTATCTCTCCTATGAGCAGGCATTCCAATATATATTGTAAAATATATAGAGACTGGCGCGACAAATAAGTACCTAATTTTTATTAAGAAACCAATTAAAATTTGGTCAAAATCGCAAATAAATAAATTAGCCTTTCCGAAGAATTTGAGCTTTAAAAATTTTAAAAGAGCAAATGGCGATTTTTCTTGGAAACGTCAAAGTTATCCTGGAGAATCTAGCCAGTAAAAAGTGTCTGATAAAATATAATTTTCACTCAGATAAGTTCGAAGTTCGTAGAGTGGTTTCGAATTTTTTTCACTTAATGGTAAATAGTAGTCAATAAAGTATTCTTAAAATTATGTGATTACATGCGAAAAATGCTGAAAAATTATTATTGCCGAAAATGGCTTATGAAAAATCGGTTTATCGTGACTGAAGAGTGATTTTTAGCATCTGAATATTTCTGAAATTTTCTGCTAACATATTTTTTGTGGCGATATAGATTGCAGATCATACGCCCACTAAAATGAAAAGAAGATTATTATGAACTATAATATATATAATTTTATTTTCCATGATATTTACATAATTACATCATTAAATAGACGCTGTGTATTTTTGCGTATTAAATAAATTTGTTTTGTATGTATGTATATATTAGTACATTTATCTATGTTCTGACACCTATCGCAAAATTAGGTAAACAATTTTTCCCTTGACTCTAAAATATGTCATCAAATAAAACAGTCAAATTTTTTTCGGTCTGTAGATGTCTCTATAAACACAAAGTTTTTGTTCGGTGCTTGTTTGTTTGGGAAATTCAGATTAATAGATAACAGACCTAAGCAGCCGTTTAACTTTTCATATCGATAGATCTTAGTTTCATCACCAAAAAATTTTTTTAAATATTTTAATCATTTTGTTGTACTTGTATTAAAGCGAATGCATTTTTATTATTCAAAATTTTCATCAATAAATTAGAAAAATCAAATCAACGAAAAAATGTATTCCTTTTAAGTCACTGTAGTGATAGTCCAACATTTTACAGAAAATAATTCAGAAATATTTTAAAAAAATGCAACCTTTGTTGTCTCTTATCTCCGTAACTGCCGACATTTCAGCCTTGTAAAAAATAATATTTTCTATTCAAAATGGAATGAAGAAACCCTCCAAAGTTTTTGCTACTAACTACAAGACACCCTGTGTACAATTCGTACCCGTGGGTATCATTCTCTCTTGTTACATTGAGGCCCAAGTTTTTAGCACGACGCTGCTGTTGGTATTGAAATGCTTTTTGTGATCCTCTATAAATAATATACAATAATTATTTTTCATCAAAATATTTCGAAACGAGATCGATGAATTAGTAGCTGTCGTAAATAAGCTTTTAAACGATCGATGCTAAAGAGAAAAAAGCGATTTATTTAGAGCACGATTTTGTAATGAAGAAGATAGATTGAATTTTTTTCCGTTCTTGATGAATTCGGGTAGGAACGTTTTAGAAATATTCCATTATATGTATACAGATAGATTTATTTACAAGTATTGGGCATGTATTTTATCGCTCTGGCTCTTTAAACTATCTGACCTATGGTTTATCAATGGCTGGCTCTTTGACCTTTTTTTAAAGTTTTTTTTTGTAAAAAGTTAAACTACATGTGTATGTACATCTCAATAATTGAATGTGGAGGCGTTTAATTTGTGGAAAACCATCTTAATTATTATGAATGAAATTAGTATTTTTTTCACTACTTTAATTTAAGAATATTTCGAAACACGTTTCGGAAACTTCATTTTCCTTATTCAGGTGAGTGTAGACTGAAGTGTGTACCTGTTGTATGGATTGCGGATTCAGTGGAAGTGGAAGGGGCATCTAGGTGATGGGAGAGAGGAAACACTTTGAGAAGAGGTGAGGTGGAGGGTCGTATTCGATTACTGATGATATTATTTTGTCTTTAAATAAAATACTGAGAGAAGACTCAGCTGTGAGTTGAAACTAGTTGGTGTAAACTCAATAAAGTGGTGTTATACAAATAGTGTGTTTGCTTCGTGTGAAAATTTTATATTATTTTGTATTCGTAAGTTTTTATGAATTCCAAGTGTTTCTAAATTATTCGTTTTAGCCCATATGTCTGTTTATGTGCGGATTGTATCGTTTAATACACGATTGTTTACTATAATATGTTTAACATGTTCTGATTTTTTTTATTATTTAGGCATTTTTTTATGTTGTTTAAATCAGTTTTTGATCTGGCTGTTCTACTGATATATATCTCTAAATAAATATAAAGTAAAATAACTCAAAATAAACTGAAAAATAAATAAAAATAAATAGTGCTTTCATTCACAATTATGAAATACATTATATTTATTTGCTTATATTTGCAAAAGCACATAATCTCTACTATATCTTGTACACTTAATGTTGAATTTTATTCTATGATATTACATATTTGAATTTGATTTGATCACCAACGGCAAAACAAAAATCAAAGGGGATGGTGAACTTTCCAGGGATGTACCAACGATGACAGGAATCAGTCTTAATCCATTTTTGTTCAACTTGATTATGCACGAAATAATAGAGAAGGTGACAATTCTTGGACTCGGGTAAGGATGGGTGATAGAATCATTAAGGGGGGGGTAAGGTTAATTCGTACAAAAAAAGGCCTGTTTTTGTGAATTTTTTGTGACGACACCGTTAAAATTTCTTTATTAAAATCAATAGTACATTAAAGTATGACATTTGAAAAATATTGTGTAAAATTTTCAAGAAGAAATATTAAAAAATACGGCAATGGCAGAAATTATTCGGACGTGTCTCGGAAAAAAGTAGAATTGCGATGTCCATCATAACTTGGTGCTAGATCATCTGAAATCAATAAATCAAAGTTCATTTGTTAGATAATAGGTTTTCTCAGGTAACGCTGGGAGGATTTTTTGAAATTTCAATTTTTAAATTTTTTGGAACACTTTGAAGGGAAAAACGCGATTTTTTGCGAAAAAAATCGACTAATTTGTTATTAAAAAATTAAAATTATTAACAAATTTGAAAAAAGTCTCCAGCGTTACCTTGTAAATTATGCACAGAAATAGTGTTCAAAATTTCAAAAGGATCAGTGCAGTAGTTTTGAAGTTATGATGGACACCGACCTTGAAAACGTGAGATGTGGGGAAAACGCTTTAAAGTTTTGCACACTGTAAAATTCAAAATAAAACTCGACACTTATTTTATACTTACACATAATCGTCGATGCCATATTCACACAGCAAAGAGCTTTCATCATCAGAATATTTTTGTCCTTGTCTACGCTAAACTCTTCCAATACTATAGCACGTCCGGTAGTTCTCAGGTGAGCGCGTCTCTTAGCTGCCCGAGCAGGTATAGAAAATCAGTCTGAGCATCGCTCAATTGTTCATAATTTCGTCAATTTTGCTCCGATTGACTTGAAATTTTGACACAATATTCTTGCAATGTTATACATTCAATTAAAAAATTAAAAATAAAATGCAAAAAAAAAATAATTAATTACCTTACCCCTTCCTTAATGTGGCGTGTTACGCTGACGATGCTACTGTACTGGCCGAAAACGAAGATGACTTAAAAATAATGATTACAAGTTCCATCTTGCATGCAGGAGGTACAACATGATCATTTCAGTCGAGAAAACTAAGTGTCTTGACAATATCTACACAACCTCGTAAACTGGTCGTAGACAAAAAATCCATAGAATGGGTTATGAAATTTAAGTACTTTGGGGTGGAGAAATCTAGCTACAGCGAACTGTATAATGAAGGCAAAGAGCAGATAAACAAAGCAGCGGTTATCTGCGGATGCTTAAGAGACACTGTAAGTGCCAATAAGCATAACTATGGAGCAGGCAGAGATGGCGTTTCTGGAGGGACGATGTCGAAAGAATGGACAAGACAAGACTTCCCAGAAGCGTGATGTGCGGAATTCCAGTGGGGCGCTGACCGCCGCACCAGGGTGGCCACCATAGAGATGGAGAGAGAGCTGGACGTCCTCGTCACAAGACCAGGACTGACCTGTCGATACATTGAAGGTGACCCACCACATACCCTGGGCTGTTTTATGCGCCGAAGCGTCCATATCAGCCCAACACATTCGCCGCCTGGTTGGCATTATTTTATGCTAAAGGACCAGGCGAGTCGGTCGCGCAAAACCTTCAATGTCCCATGCTAAAAGTCTTTATTTTTAAAAGAGGTTTTACAAAATTACAATAAAAGAACATCTATAATCTAAAAAATACAACATAAGAACACCCGAGGAGACATCGCACGGGACAAAAATAAATCAACACCCCTCCTTGGAGGGAAAGGGACAAAACAAAAATAAAAACATGTAGCACTTGTGCCAGAAAAGGTAAAACCACCGGTATGACACCGATCAGGAGAGACAACGTAAAATTGACAAAATATGATACAAAACAGAAAGATAACATGGTTGTGCAAATAAAATGGAAAATAACGATAGAAAACACAATGAAATTAACAAGAATGTAAAGAGAAAATAGAAGTAATAAACAGAAAAAGTGAAATTGCAAGAAGATTATTAAAAGAAAACAAAGAAAGACCAATGTAGGGCAGCATGGTCAAGGGTACATCAGGACCACTGAGCAGGACCCCTCAGGATTTCCCAACGGGTCACCCAAATTCCCACGAACACTTTAAAAAGTCTGAAGTTATCCTCACAACTCACAAGGTCGGCATTTGTAAGACGCCGACCTGTTCCATGTGGCCCATTTATGCCCTCAATCAAAGCTTCTCTTGCATCCCTCATCAAAGAACAGTCCCACAGGATATGTCCCGGAGTCTGGGCCACACGAGCACAGACGCACCAAGGGTGGGTGGAGAGCCCAAGATCATGTAACTTAGATCTGAACTCTCCATGACCCGACAGCAGCTGTACTGTGTGGTGGTTCAGTGTGGGGAAATACCCTTCGGAATCCTTTCTTTCTTTCACCGCCACCCTCGGGAAGAAGCTGTGGGTCCACCTCCCGGTGGTAGCGGCATCCCATCTTTCTTGCCAAACTTCGATCGTGATCCGTCTAATCCTTCTGTCCAACTCCTGGAACCGCTCGTTTTCCAGGCGCCTGAGAGTCCTACCGAAGTAGTCAGTTTCCAGACCCCGCCTAAGTTTACGGCGCGCGCAAGTCTCCAAAACCTCCAAGTCTGCAGGGAGCACCCCCGCTAGAACCGGGAGGGCCTGACTAGAAACCGTCCGGTAGGCCCCCGTCAGCGCCAGCAACGGAACTCTCTGCCCACTATTCAGAGCTGCAGCGACAACCCTAATCCGGAGCCTATGCGACCAGACCTCGGCTGCATACGTGACCTGAGCCACATAAGTAGCCTTGTAAACTAGTCGCATAGCCGGCGAACGGATGCCTCAGTCCGCAACACTCATCCGCTTCATGGAAGCAAAGAAGACCCCCGCACGGTCGGAGATGGTCTTGACATGAGCCAGAAAGGAGCCCGACATGTCAAAGGTCACTCCTAGGTACTTAACTTCTCTTTCAAATTTTACAGTTATTCCATCCACTTTCAAAATCGGATTCCTAACCTGACTCAAGCCACCCCTCATCTTCAGAGCAACCGTTTTCGAAGGCGCCAGAGCTAACTTGTTTCTTTTACACCAGTCAGAAATCATCGCAATTGACCTATTACCCTTTTCCTCTAATTCTCTGCGAGTCTGTCCAGAAACGAGCAGGAGAGCATCATCCGCGTAGTCTATAGTCGTACAGTCCACCGGTAGCGGAAGCAGTAACAGGTCGTCAAAGAGGATGTTCCACAGAGTCGGTCCTAGAACCGAACCCTGAGGGCAACCCATGTCCAGAGGCCTGGTGCGGGATAATCCACCATAGCTGAGTCAAAGAGATACCCCGGACACTGCCGGACCTTCAGCTTGGTAAGAATCATCTCCCACCAGGCATTATCGAAGGCACCCGATATGTCCAAGACATATGACATACTTCTTACAATTATTCTTCACCCAATCACGTGCAAACAACATGGCGTGCTCCGTTGACCTACCCCTGACAAACCCAAACTATCGGTCACAGGCAGGCGAGAGATTTCTCTCAAGCCTGTTCCGGATCACCGTCTCAAGCACCTTCCCGAAAACAGGAAGGAGTGTGATTGGGCGATACGCACCTGGATCTGACCGAGGTTTGGAGTATGATTGAGAGCACACCTCTCTTCCATACGGTAGGAAAAACTCCTACACTAATGCACTTATTCATCACAAACAAAACTTCTTTACTGGCATACCTCCAAATATTCTTCGCTATCGCCCCGTAATCTTGTCCACACCGGGAGCCTTCCCAGGACCTAGGTTCCTAAAAATGACGCTCAGCTCAGCTCCCGTCACAGGTGGTGGCACTCGAGACTCTAGCAGCATAGAGCTAGTTGGGAGACGGGCCAGGGCACGGACAAGCCGGTGATGGTCCTCCTCCCCTCCAGTCCGCTCCAGAGGCACAAGTTTCTCCAAGAGCCCATCCAGGGTGGAGATCAGACCATCCGTCGTCCTTCCGCCGAGAGTGATCCCGGAAAGGAGAGCAACGGGTGTTCCACACAGAACAGGCAACAAAGGTGCGGTCCGCTGATTCCGCTTCAGAAGCCTTCGGGATGTCTCACACAGCACGGGCGCACCGTGTGAGCAGCTGGAAAAAGAGCGATATTAGTACACGGGAATGTGCACCAGAGGCGACAGCAAAAGAATTTGCTTCGAGCAAAATGTCTAAACTCGACGAGGTCGTCAAGAATAAATCGTCTTAAAAAAGACGGTTGAACTGCGATGGAATACTTAGCTTGGCAAAATCAGCGCCAGCGGTCAGCACTCCGCAGAAGCAGTAGGTATCGCAAGGTGACGATGTCCGCTCGGCGTCAGCACACCGCAAAGCGATCGCCGCCGATATCAGATACCGGGCGTGAAGCGAGAGCGCTCGGCGTTAGCAGGCAGCAACAGCAGATCTCGGTGAAGTACTTCGTCTCGGGCTCGAGAGCGGTCGACGTCAGCAGGCAGCAAAATCGTAGGAGGTAGTCGGGTAAGTAAATGAAACACACGTGAAGGGTTTGCCACGGCGTTCTAAACCAGACTGAGGCCGGTCCGCCTTGAATGCGATATTTATACCCTCGGCCGGGACCAGGAGGCCCCGGCCTCGAAGCCAATTAAAACAAGTTACAGTTTGCATACAAATGGCGCGTTCCGGCCGCTTATTTCTACTACATATATTACAGTTTTTTAATTATTAAATTAAACGCACCTCCCCCGGAGGATTTACATATATGTCATTACATGGGCTGCGTCTCAATAAACAGCCTGACATATTGTGTGGCAACCTTGAGACATTATTATTAAAGCAACAGTTAAAATATATCTCATTTTCTGGCCCGGTGGGCTATGAAATTTCAACAAATAAATTTCTTAAAAATCTAAATTAACTTTTAGGTTTAGTTTTTTGTGTCTATTATATAGAGTGCGTCGCAGCGTATCTGTTGATATATCACACTTTGTTGTAAGTCGCAGCTTACTATAGTTATGAATTTTTAAACTTTTTAACAAAAAACTAATTTTGTAATTTATTCAAAATTATTTGCACATATGAGTGTGTACATTCTCTAGATAGGTCTTGATTCACTGATCATTATGCAAAAAGAATTATCAAAATCGGACACCTCTGACGGAAGTTATTCCGGTTTGTGTATTTTCATGAGCATTTGTATGGAAAAAACCCAGCCCAGTATGTCGCTCATAAGCGGCGGCTGCTTGTGTGTTGGTGTTGTCAGACTTATGTTTCCATATTAATTTGAGTGTGATTTACTCATTAATAATGTATTTGAAAAAGTATTTAGATTTTTCCTTGCCATAAAAAATGTATGTTTTTTACCAATGATCTGTTGGCAATCTGTTATGCCATACAGTCAATCATTTATTGTGTCATCTGTAGACAACTTTTTATGTCTTACAGCGTGTGTGCATGTGTGTGACTCTACTACTTAATTTTTATAAGTGTTGAGACAACTTTAATGTTGCTTATCTGGCAAATATGATGATAATAGGGTACAAAATGCGCCTTGTGCGCAAATAAAAACATCTCCCGCCCGCTCTTTTTATTAAAACAATGAAAATGCGGTATTTTATTACATAAAATTGTGATTCAGTTCCATCTGAAATCAAAAAACCATTAATTTCCATCATATTAGAGAGCTCTGAAATGTTAAAAAATCTGAACATTAATATTTTCATATAATATTTTCAGTAAAAACATACACATTTCAGATCATGCACTCTAACGCATTTCCATTGTCATCAGCGGGATGCGATCTCATGGAGCTGAGGCTCCGCATTCGCTCATCCCCTCTCCCGGGTGCCGCCGCCTGACGCCGAGACACGTATAAGGACAACCACCGCAGCCGAGAACTCGCGCGCTGTCCTCGGCACGGTACCCATCCCCAACCGGGTCACGGCGATCGGCGTTGGCCCTGAAAGGGGCCTTTGCTCTGCTTCATTCACATCAGAAATTTCTACCATTTATATGACGTGATTACGTCAACTACAGAACTCGAAAGTTCGGTTGCCTGACGGTAGGCGCAGGCTTTGTCCTGTCCGTAACAACGGGGTTTCCGACACTCCTCCGGACAAGCCCAGTGATTCGCCAAGGATCGGCATTCCCAATCTCAGTCACCCACTGTTGCCAGTGGGCCCGCTTGGCGCTACGGATCGCCGCCGTGTAAGCCGACCTAGCCACACAGGGTTTGCTGCACCATAGGAGCAGCAAGACCCTGACGAACAACCCCGCAACGCCGATAGGCCCGACGGTAGGCAGCCCGCAGCACCCCCAGGTCAGTAGTCCACCAGCGGGCTGAAAAATTTTTCCCCGGGCGAGTG
This sequence comes from Agrypnia vestita, assembly GCA_016648135.1. Lineage (NCBI taxonomy): Eukaryota > Metazoa > Arthropoda > Insecta > Trichoptera > Phryganeidae > Agrypnia > Agrypnia vestita. The sequence goes on from JADDOH010012106.1 coordinate 14,127, forward strand.
CGACCGATAACGGAGTCGGCCGATCTCACTACAGCCTCGTTTAAGAGCTCACCAACCAGGGTTGGATCTCTTACACTTCTCTCATAAATACCTAATAGTTCCTCATTCAGGGTTGATCCAAAAGCGTCCCAGTCCACGTCCCTGGATTTAAACGTCCATGTGTCTCTTGCGATTCTCGCTGGGACTCGAGAGAGATGAAAAGTGATTAGGCGGTGGTCACACTCAATCGCACCGTCCAACACTCTCCAGTCTTTGACAAGTCCCAGCATATTATTCGTACATAAGGAGAGATCAACGCGACTCTCCCCACCGGCATACCCCGCAAATGTTGGCAGTGAACCTGCCTCGTTGAGGATATTCAGGCCGTAACAAGCGATGAACCCCTCAACGGCGATTCTACGATCGTAGTTATTGTGCTGCCCAGAGTGATCATGCCAGAGGGGAGACCGAGCATTAAAGTCTCCACAAATCAACACATGCTTCCCTTTTAATTCATCCAGGGTATGGGAGAGACCTAGAATGTGAGGGCCCACAGGGTCGCCGTACTTGAAGCAAACCGAGATAAAATATATCTCGATCCCTTCAAGCACGACGGAGGCGCACACTCGATACCCATCGGAGAGGTGTGCCAGGTACAGGGGTTTCAGGCGACTAGTATCGACCAATATACCTGCACCCGACGACACACCCTCCTCGATCATAACGAGGGGCGCCTCAATCCCGGGAGACCTGCTCTGCCTCGTGTACTGTTCCTGTACCAGAATCATGGTTAAATTAAGTTCACCAATCGCACGCTGCAACTCAAGGGATGCAGCGCGCGATCGGCCAACATTGACCTGGCCGATTTTAATCTCACTAGCCATAGTTGGTAAGTTTCACGCTGAGATCGACCGCGGCCTGCAATGCAGGACACTCCGCGTCGCCCGTGCGATGTTCGACAGGTTTCTTGAAGCGAGAGCATGTGGCGCGGAGGGTCGTCTAGTTTTGTGCACGCCTCTTCTTTGTGACCTTGAGTGGCACAATGACGGCACGTATCAACTTTCTGTTTACAAGACTTTGTAATATGCCCATACATATGGCATTTGTAGCACCGTGTAGCACCAATGAAATCACGTACTCGACATGACTGCCAACCTTCTTTCAGGTATATTCGCCTATCGTCAAGAATAATTTTCCTAACTGCTGGCAAAACGGTGTAAACACAGTTTACACTATCGCCATCACGGCGGCCAAACATGTTTATTCTTTTTGTCGTTTTTTTAAACTCCTCAAAGGATACCTCCGTATTTCCATCGATATTTGTGGCATAGAATTCTTGGAGGAAGGTGTTCTCATTTAAGCTTCGAGGCACATCGTAGATGGCCACTCTTGGCAATCTGCCCTTCGGTTCTATCATGACTAATCCCTTGGATTCCAATCTGCTCTTGGCAGCCTTTATGCTAGCCAGACCTGAGTTTGACGAGGTTTCTAGTAAGACTCCCGCTCCTCGGACACGCCTAACCCTGACCAGACGAAAACCGTCATTAGTCGGCTTAAGTGTATCCATAAGAATAGTCTTAGTTGCGTCTGCCGAGGTGCCCTCGGCCTCCTTAGGGTAAATGATAACAGAGGACGGAGCGGGCCCGACCTCTCTCTTTTGTCCTCGAACATTTATTGTTGATGCAACATTGGCGTAAGAAGACTTCAGGGGTGCCTGGGAGGCGCAGCTCATGATCCCCTTCGCTATGTCCTCTCTCAGGATTCCAAATTCATTTTTGAAGCATTCTCCACCAGAAGCACACTTAGCGATTACATCTATTTTGTCGCTCATTTCTGCAAAAGAGTTGCCGACGCTGGTTTTGAATTCTAGAAGGTCATTATGTGACTTGACATAGCCAATAGTTCTATGCTCTTCCAAAGTGCCCTTAAGGCGTGAGTTCTCAGTTACGAGATCCGTTACCAGTGCTAAAAAATCGGAACTGCAAGCAGTAATTTTCGTCTTTTGTATTATCGTCAAACGATTCTTATCCTCCAAAGTTAGCGAATTTAGCGACATCGTAATACCGCGGGCTCTCTCCATGAATTCTAGTTCTTGCTCCTTCCCCGATGATCCGGAGATGGGCAACATCGATGATAGTTCCTCCGTTTCAGCCCGTTTCTTCTTTGTTGGCCTGTCAGCGTAGGCACTGGGGCCCCTAAAAGGGGACGTGGACCTACTTGAGATGGGCGTGGCAGCCTGTTCCATCTCAACTAGCAAATTCCTTAGGGCGGATGACACTTGTTCTGGCGTTAAGCCCTTCTGTAGAAGGGGATGATCCTCGGGGTCACCCCTGAACGGGGATTTTCCAGATTTTTCCGCCATCCCCGGAAAGTCGATACAGATCAAGGATCTAATAAAAGAAGAAGAAGAAGATATTACACATCATATCTAATTAACAACTAATTTAATTTTACTGTAATTCAGGCGCGTAACAGATTTCTCTCAAAAACCGGATTGGAAGACAACAAAATTTGCAACTTTGTTAGGTTTTTTGCAAAATGGAAAAACCATGCGTCTCGTAACTCAATACCCTGGAGATCTAGAGATTAGGTTAGTGGATGAGTTTGTGCAGTATTGAGGTGATAATGCGATAGCGCCAACCATCTGAATATCCTTGTTGCTTAATACCCCTAAGTAGCTTCCCAATAATCACGCGGAGACAACTGCGCACAAATATAAAGCGCACAGTAAAACCCCGATAACAGCGCGCGGGCAGTTACGCGCCACTAGTGAAGTTAAACCGTTATTTTAATCGGTTATACATGGTACAGTTATTTGTGATGTGTGTCTGATCTGTGTCAATTAGTTACCGTAGAGACTACTGTCTCTACGGTAACTAATTGACTACTAACTAAGTACTCTTAACCGTCTCTATGGTATTTCTTCACATATATGTATATCATTGTATCATATTTCATTCTATTGTTTTGTATTGTATGGTTTGATGATGACAGTGAGGCGGTTTTGTGTGGACACCTCCCCGCACTTGCACTATGAGTTTAAATAACACGGGGAGAATGACCACTTCAGCATAAAAAAAATACCGAATTGGGTGGCGAAAGCGTAGGGCCGATATGTTAGCTATTGCTTATAAAACGGCCTTGGGTGTGTGGTGGGTCTCTCTTTGCTGTATCGATGATTGGTAACTGAGATATAATTGTTCTCTAATACTGTCGAATTGCTAGGAATCAGTTACCAATCATCGACACCTTCAGTGCAAATATCAAATAATGGTTATTGTGTCTCCGGTTAAAAACACCATCACTACTTCGCCAGTAGTGCGCAGAAAAAAAACAAAAAAATTAACTTAAAAACAATAAAAAAAGAGTAGATGGTTGGTGTAATAGTCATGATGCTCGCCTAGAGATCTGATGGTCGGTGGTTCGAGCCCCATTCCAGGATATCAGCAAGATGCTCATATTTTCATAGCACAAGTGTTAAGCTTACTTTGAAAATAGTAAAAATATTGATGACGCTGAAAAGCTTCAGAATGTGTAGGACCAATATTTCCCTCCTGGCAAATCTCTTCTTCGTCTTCTTGATCGTATTTCTCTGAGGCAGATATTTTTTTAATTATTTCCTCATCACTCAAAATTTGGAATCCAGGATCGTTTGCATCGCAATTTAACCACTCAGTTAAATCTTCTTCGTTGCATGCAACACATATTGAAATTCGAGCTATTGTTTCCGCGATGTCTCCTATATCAGTTTCTACTGCATTAATGAAACTGATGGTCTTTTCAAAATTTTGTTCCATGATTTTTTGACACATCTAAAGAATTTCAATTATCTGCTGCCGAATAGCAACAATCATTTAAATTGATTTTCTTGTAGAAGCTGTTAACTGATACATCATTATTTTCGTCTGCTAGCAATAACCGTCGAAGCATCTGTTTTCTATATAAGCGCTTGAATGGTGGAAGAAATTTTACCGTAAAAATTTCATCGATCTGGTTTAAACATTCAATAGATGAGTGGGCTGGTGCATTGTCTAGTAGTAGTAATGTTTTCCCTCTTTTACCTATTTATTATTATAGTTTTGATGTTTTTTCACTTCTGGAATGAACTCTCTTTCATACCATCGTTTAAAAATTTCACCATTCATCCAGGCTTTTTCTGATGATCATATTCAACCGGAAGACTTTTTATATTTTTAAAGCATCTGGGGACTCTTTGATATCCCGATGACAAAATTTGCTGAAGGTATGTCGGCAGAAAGCTTTCTCCGTGAATTTTAAGTTCCCTGATATAGTTGCCGGCAAACTTCTTGAAATTCTTTGGCGTAGTGGGGGAATTGAAATTTGGGTCTCGTTGGTGGAAAGGTAGATGCGCAAACTTCCCCCACTACGCCGTAGAATTTCAAGATGTTTGCCGGCTACTGTACCATGTCGCCCCTTGAAAGCCAGCCTGAACTTGCCTTGAATGTGGAATCTCCATTTAATCTTGTATTGAAAAGAATTGCCTTTTTACACAATAATTTTCCTTTTATGAACCACATAAAAATACTCTTCAACTTCTTAATTTCCTGATTTTTTCATAACTTTACGCTCCAAGCTTCCATCTTCTGACATTAAACAATTTGTAAACTTCAAGATTTTTTCACTTTGTTTTTTTTATATCCGAGATCGTTGACGTTCCTACATCATGTTTATTAGACAAAAAACTTCCCGATTCACCGCGTTTCAAAGCATTGATTATGTCTAATTTGTCCTTTAATGAAACAACAACACGTTTTATTTTCGATGACATATCGGTTATATTTAAAATAAATACAATTTAAATTGTAATCAAATTTTCATGGAATACAAACATCTGATGTGAATTGAATTCGAACGACTACTGACTTTTACTTGTTTTTACTTGTTGGGACTTAATGTTGGAACAAATGCATACAACGCATTCCAACACGTTCTTAAATAACGGACGTGCAAATTAGCACGTTATTTTGTTTATTTTAACCATCCGGATAATCGAGGTTCTTATGTATACATAATATGTTTTGAGAATTACTCCTTTTATTTATTTATTTATTTACATTTATATACGGCTCTAAAGCCTTTTACTTTATAATTTGTAGAAAGTTGATAAATAATAGACAATATATATATAAAATGCAAATGTCAACATAAATTATTTAGAAACATAATCAGGAACAATACAAATGAAGAATTAAAGGCGACAATAAAACAATAACAGTAATTCCATGAAATTAGAAATATAAGTAATAATTTTACACAATATAATTTTATACACCTAATAAGCGATTCAATATGCAGTATAATAAATTATAGAAGAATAAATAAAACAATAAATATTAATTCAATGAAAACCATAAAGAGTAAAAATATTTTTTTGGAATAATAATAATATTAATTAAAAGGCGAGTTCATAAAAAAATATATATTTATGGGCGTATATGTTATATTTTTGCGTCAACCCTGCTGTAAACAAAAATATTTGTTATGACCTTCTTCTAACTGTGCAAGGTAGCATTCCAAATATTTTGGTTACGTTACAATTCTACAATATATTTTTGAACCTAATATAATCCTCTCAACCGCCCACCTATATCTCACCCAACCGGTATTTTTCAACACGATCCAACAGGGAATCCCGGCAAGGCCGGGTGTTGACAGCTACTATTTAATATCCTTAATTAAGATCATAAAAAATATTTTCATCTTTGTTTATATTATAAAAACGTTTTATAATTAAGTCTAAAACTGTTTACTCATAAACACCGACGTTCTTAATTACCGAGGGAGTAAAACATGATTAATAATTATTAATTAAGTGATGTATTCATATGACCCGCAAAAATTATCGTATTCTAATTGGCAGGGTTGGCACGGTCTCGTCTCGCCCAAGTAGGTATACAGGGTTATTTGTAAAACATTAATAACCTCGCAGGACTATATTCCTGCCTTGATTATGAGTCGAAAATGTTCAAGCTATTATGACCTAAGGAGGTATGCGACATCAAAGTTTGCATTTTTTTAAAATATTTCTGACTTATTTTTTGTACAACATTGGAATATCATTACAGTAACTTATATCGAATATGAAAAATTATCGCATTGCCAGCAATGGACCGTGCGGTATGCACACTGTTTAAATGACGGTTAAATTTCATCGCGTTTGGTCACAATTTTTAAATATGTGTGAAACGCATAACGCAAATTTTCTCACTTGGACCAGCAAATTTCTTACTTGGACCGCAAAAAATGTTGACTTTTTTATCGCATTGCCAGCAGTGGACCGAGTTTTATACACACTGTTAAAATGACGTTTAAATTTCTTCGCGTCTGTCACAATCTTCAAATACGTGAGAAACACATAACGCAAATTTTCTCACTTGCACCAGCAAACTTCTTACTTGGACCGCAAAAAATGTTGAATTGTTTTATTGCATTGCCAGCAATGGACCGTGCGGTATGCACACTGTTAAAATGACGTTTAAATTTCTTCGCGTTTGGTCACAATCTTCAAATACGTGAGAAACACATAACGCAAATTTTCTCACTTGGACCAGCAAATGTCTTACTTGGACCGCAAAAAATGTAAAATTTTTTTATCGCATTGCCAGCAGTCGACCATGCTGTACGCACACTGAAAATCTAATGGTTAAATTTCATCGCGGTCACAATCTTCAAATATGTGTGAAACACATAAAGTAAATTTTCTTACTTTGACCAGCAAATTTCTTACTAGGACCGCAAAAAATGTTGAATATTATTATCGCATTGCCAGCTATCGACCATGCTGTATGCACACTGAAAAACTGACGGTAAAATTTCATCGCGTTTGGTCACAATCTTCAAATATGTGTGAAACACATAACGCAAATTTTCTTACTTGGACCAGCATAATTCTTACAAGGACCGCAAAAAATGTTGAATTTTTTTATCGCAATGCCAGCAAATATTCTCACTTGGACCAGCAAATGTCTTACTTGGACCGCAAAAAATGTTGAATTTTTTTATCGCATTGCCAGCAATCGACCATGCTGTATGCACACTGAATAACTGATGGTTAAATTTCTTCGCGTTTGGTCACAATCTTCAAATACGTGAGAAACACAAAACGCAAATTTTCTCACTTGGACCAGCAAATTTCTTACTAGGACCGCAAAAAATGTTGAATTTTTTTATCGCAATGCCAGCAAATTTTCTCACTTGGACCAGCAAATGTCTCACTTGGACCGCAAAATATATTAAATTTTTTTATCGCATTGCCAGCAATCGACCATGTTGTATGCACACTGAAAAACTGATCGTTAAATTTCTTCGCGTTTGTTCACAATCTTCAAATATATGTGAGACACATAACGTAAATTTTCTTACTTGGACCAGCAAATTTCTTACTAGGACCGCAAAAAATGTTGAATTTTTTTATCGCAATGCCAGCAAATTTTTTCACTTGGACCAGCGAATGTCTTACTTGGGCCGCAAAAAATGTTGAATTTTTTTATCGCATTGCCAGCAATCGAACATGCTGTATGCACACTGAAAATCTGATGGTTAAATTTCTTCGCGTTTGGTCACAATCTTCAAATACGTGAGAAACACATTACGCAAATTTTCTCACTTGGACCAGCAAATGTCTTACTTGGACCGCAAAAAATGTTGAATTTTTTTATCGCATTGCCAGCAATCGACCATGTTGTATGCACACTGAAAAACTGATGGTTAAATTTTATCGCGTTTGTTCACAATCATAAAATACGTGAGAAACACATAACGCAAATTTTCTCACTTGGACCAGCAAATGTCTTACTTGGACGGAAAAAATGTTGAAATTTTTTATTACAGCATGGTCGATTGCTGGTAATGACCAGCAATCGACCATGCTGTATGCACACTGAATAACTGATGGTTAAAATTCATCGCGTTTGTTCACAATCTTCAAATACGTGAGAAACACATAACGCAAATTTTCTCACCCAAGTGAGTCCTGGTCCTGGTCCCCCTACACATAACGTAAATTTTCTTACTTGGACCGCAAAAGATGTTGAATTATTTTTATCGCATTGTCAGCAATGGACCGTGCGGTATGCACACTGATAAAATGACGTTTAAATTTCTTCGCGTTTGGTCACAATCTTCAAATACGTGAGAAACACATAACGTAAATTTTCTTACTTGGACCAGCGAATTTCTTACTTGGACCGCAGAAAATGTTGAATTTTTTTTATCGCATTGCCAGCAATGGACCGTGCGGTAAGCACACTGTTAAAATGACGTTTAAATTTCATCGCGTTTGGTCACAATCTTCAAATACGTGAGAAACACATAACGCAAAATTTCTCACTTGGACCAGCAAATATCTTACTTGGACCACAAAAAATTTGAATTTATTTATCGCTTTGCCAGCAATCGACCATGCTGTATGCACACCGAAAAACTGATGGTTAAATTTCATCGCGTTTGTTCACAATCTTCAAATATGTGTGAAACACAAAACGTAAATTTTCTTACTTGGACCAGCAAATTTCTTACTAGGATCACAAAAAAAGGTGAATTTTTATTATCGCATTGCCAGCCGTGCGGACCGTGCGGTATGCACATTCTTAAAATGACGTTTAAATTTCTTCGCGTTTGGTAACAATCTTCAAATATGTGAGAAACACATAACGCAAATTTTCTCACTTGGACCAGCAAATGTCTTACTTGGACCGCAAAAAATGTTGAATTTTTTTATCGCATTGCCAGCAATCGACCATGTTGTATGCACACTGAAAAACTGATGGTTAAATTTTATCGCGTTTGTTCACAATCATAAAATATGTGTGAAACACATAACGTAAATTTTCATACTTGGACCAGCGAATTTCTTACTTGGACCGCAAAAAATGTTGAAATTTGATTATCGCATTGCCAGCAATGGACAGTGCGGTATGCACACTGTTAAAATGACGTTTATATTTCTTCGCGTTTGGTCACAATCTTCAAATACGTGAGAAACACATAACGCAAATTTTCTCACCCAAGTGAGTCCTGGTCCTGGTCCCCCTACACATAACGTAAATTTTCTTACTTGGACCGCAAAAGATGTTGAATTATTTTTATCGCATTGTCAGCAATGGACCGTGCGGTATGCACACTGATAAAATGACGTTTAAATTTCTTCGCGTTTGGTCACAATCTTCAAATACGTGAGAAACACATAACGCAAATTTTTTCACTTGGACCAGCAAATTTCTTACTTGGACCGCAAAAAATGTTGAATTTTTTTTATCGCATTGCCAGCAATCGACCATGCTGTATGCACACTGAATAACTGATGGTTAAATTTCTTCGCGTTTGGTCACAATCTTCAAATACGTGAGAAACACAAAACGCAAATTTTCTCACTTGGACCAGCAAATTTCTTACTTGGACCGCAAAAAATGTTGAATTTTGTTTATCGCCTTACCAGCAATGGACAGTGCGGTATGCACACTGTTAAAATGACGTTTAAATTTCTTCGCGTTTGGTCACAATCTTCAAATACGTGAGAAACACATAACGCAAATTTTCTCACTTGGACCAGCAAATGTCTTACTTGGACCGAAAAAATGTTGAAATTTTTTATCGCATTACCAGCAATCGACCATGCTGTATGCACACTGAATAACTGATGGTTAAAATTAATCGCGTTTGTTCACAAACTTCAAATATGTGTGAAACACTTAACGTAAATTTTCTTACTTGGACCAGCGAATTTCTTACTGGACCGCAAAAAATAATGAATTTTTTTTATCGCATTGCCAGCAATGGACCGTGCGGTTTGCACACTGTTAAAATGACGTTTATATTTCTTCGCGTTTGGTCACAATCTTCAAATACGTGAGAAACACATAACGCAAATTTTCTCACTTGGAACAGCAAATTTCTTACTTGGACCGCAAAAATGTTGAATTTTTTTATTGCATTGCCAGAAATGGACCATTAGGTATGCACAATGAATAACTGAAGGTAAAATTTCATCGCGTTTGGTCACAATCTTGAAATATGTGTGAAACACATAACGTAAATTTTCTTACTTGGACCAGCGAATTTCTTACTTGGACCGCAGAAAATGTTGAATTTTCTTTATCGCATTGCCAGCAATGGACCGTGCGGTTTGCACACTGTTAAAATGACGTTTATATTTCTTCGCGTTTGGTCACAATCTTCAAATACGTGAGAAACACATAACGCAAATTTTCTCAATTGGACCAGTCTTACTTGGACCGCAAAAAGTGTTAAATTTTTTTATTGCATTGCCAGCTGTCGAGCATGCTGTATGCACACTGAAAAACTAATGGTTAAATTTCATCGCGTTTGTTCACAATCTTCAAAT
>JADDOH010012107.1:0-11933 GCA_016648135.1 Agrypnia vestita
GTTCAGTTGATAAAATTTTTGTCTTGTCAAATCTGATGAAATGACTGAAATTCCCTTTGGATGAATGCTTGCAAATCGCCGGGATGTATTGGAGTTATTTTTTTTAATTGCCCCAATATTTTCCATCAAACTTGTAGTGATATTGCGTTTGGTTTGTCCTATGGAGAATGCTCCACAATCGCATGTAACTCTGTACACACCTGGAGACTCAAAAGTTGTGCTATCCTTCACACTACCTAAAACAAACGTGAGATCAAATTATGGGTGATGAAATTTGTTTTTATGTTTGATTTCAGCAACACCCCATTCCACCTTTAAGAGACGTCGCAGAAAAGTCTGAAGATGTAATTAGTAGGTACATACATATTGCACACTAGCGACCTCTATGGTAGAAGAAGTGAACGCTCCAAAACAAAGTGCATATAATTTACGACCTGGAAGAAATATTCAGTTCGACCTTCACCTCCGCCATAGTGATAGGACGTTCTCGTGATGATGCTGAATAAGACTTCAACGAAACGTCGAGATATACTTCTCAGTGAAATATACAATTCATATAAAATATCCGTTTTATTTAACATATAAATATGTCTAACGATCGTAATAATCACCTTGACTCTTTAAAAATTATATTGAAAATTTCAAAATGGCAGTTTTTCAATAGAGTTTTGTACTATCCCATAAAGATCCTTCCCCGTAACGCGCGCCGATGGTGGAGATAATCATGTCACCAAGGTTTAAGTGAAATGAAAGTGTTAATTATTTTCTTGTTAAATGAAGCAACAACTACGATTTAACACATTAAAAAAAAATTCTTTGTGCAATGAATTATTTTCATTATTCTTCTAAAAAATCGAAGTTTAAAAATTGTAATCATCAAATGGCGCATTTGATCCAAATAAAATTATATGCTACATCGTAGATTATGTTGTGAGTAAAATTTGTGCAAAATTTAAACAAATCGGTAAAAAGTAATCAACAATGGGAGTTTTGAGAAAAACGCAATAGAATAATGGAATCCTTTTCAAAATTCACCTGCAATGTTAGCTGCAAATCTCTATAATTAAACCAATTTTTGGAATTTTTGAATGAATAAACTCAAATTATTCTCAAAACTTCAATCTATAAAACGCAAAAAAAATGATTTTTCGAAAATTTTAAAGTAGTTTAACCGCTTGAGTAGATAGGAGAGAGACTCGAGACATCAGTTATTGCTGGAAATTGACTAGAAAAAAATGACAAATGCCATCGAGAGATCTCCCAAAATAATCTACATTATGTTTACATGGGATCTTAAAATTGGCCTAGTAAATAGAAAAGTAGTAATATTTTTTTATGCACCATTATGGATCAATTGAGAGTTTTTTACAAGTAAACAATTGTAGTGATGAATCATATATATACTCATGACTCATGAGTTAGAGACAAAAACAATGATTATAAGAAGAGAGTAGAATTGAATTCCAAAAATGGGACTAAGCTCCAAAGTACTTCAACCGACAAGATATATTGTCGCTTATTTCCGAGTGGCGTAAAGCCTTAGTGCCGCTTAAAGATTAAGCATTTTTAATCATATCAAGCAGAGAAAAAATCCGAGAAATATTTTTGTTGCGATATGCTTCGTTACGAAATACTGATTACACTCATCACAGTTTGTGGAAATTTATGAAAACCTTTTTCCAAGATGGGACAGTTCATTATTTTGGTTTACTAAATCCTTCACATTTTCGGAGATCTTCAGCTCCAAAAATATTGGACTAAGAGGTAAACTAAGCATACTCCGACCGCAAATTATTCTTAGTACTAAGTAAAAATTATCCCTAAGGTGGGCGTATGTTATCCCTCGATATTGCTCCTGAGTGATACTGAAAAGTAAGGACCCGAAAGATTCTATAAATTAAATAGTGAAAAGGAACTCACCACATACCCAGGGCTACACTTTCGCCACCCAATACGGTATTTTAATGCTTAAGTGGTCATCTTTTCCACACCACTTGAACTCGTATAACGGAGAGACGACCACACAAAACCGCTTCATTGCCTCCTATGTACAATAAAATGTATGTAAAATCAGCACTCACCAAATTTTCTTTGTGTTTGTATTACAGTACGCCATGTTAGTGGTCTTCTGATTAGTCTGCTCCTTTTCTTCTGCCGGCCGGATGTGAATTATTAAACCATTAAACGCAAAATACATCTGTGTTTAATTTTTGACTCCCGCGTGACACAAAACCCGTCTGTTCCGGCATGACCATAGTAAAAATTGGTTCGCGGAGACACATACACAGAGTTACGGGTACATAAATATCTAGATACCTCGAAACCAGAGTGCCAAAAATAATTTCCCGAATAGTGATTTTTTTTCGTTTTTGGTTAATTTTTCGGTTAATTTCGATTCGGTTGCTTACGATTACTCAACCAACAAAATGTCAGTTGAATAGTAAATTTAAGTGAAGTCATTTTAATATCATCATCCTAACGTGCACACGATCCATTTAGAATAATCGCTTTCTCATGCCATTTATCGTTACAGAAAGTCCTCCAATCATTTTTACAAAGAATATGTTTTTAACGGGATCTTTTAGTAAAATTTGTAAAGTAAACTGGATAAGAAATAGCGCGTTAGAAAATTTCGTAATATTTTAATAATCTTTCATTTATACCTTGTGCATTATTTTCATCTTTCGTATAGTGTTCTCCGTCGTGTAGTGTTAAGTATCCGGGTTCATTACCCCGGGAAAATTTTAATTTTAATTTTATTTGTTCAGCTGACTTTATGATGATTATTTTTTCGAAACATCATATATTCTACGCAGGTATGGTATAATAAAAGAGTCTGAGACATATAACGTATTTTTTAGGGACTCAAATACATCATTAAATAACTAACAATCTTGTTCTTAATTTTCATACCAATATTAAATTTTATTTTTTAAAAATACATCTATACCTATAAAACTCAATGTCTGTTTATCTGTTCTCTATACAAATCCACACCGTTTGTCTAATTCGATATAAATTTTGCATACTTATGCTCTAGGACCCGGCGGGCAACATAGGCTATTCTCTGTACCTATTCTCCTACCCTTCCCCTCCCCCTCACATATTTTCGATACAAATTTGTACCGTTTAACCGATCGGACTCAAAATTTGTAAACTTATTTGTTAGGACTCGGCGGGTAACATAGGCAACATTTCCTCCCTATTCTCGTACCCCTTCCTCCGTCCCTGATATATTTTGTATGCAAATCTGTACCGTTTGACGGATCGGACTCAAAATTTGAAAACTTATTCTTTAGGACTCGGCGGGTAACATAGGCAACATCCTCCCTATTCTCGTACCCTTTCCTCTCTCCCTGACTTCTTTTCGATTCAAATCTGTACCATTTGATCGATCGGATTCAAAATTTGGAAACTTATTCTTTAGGACTCGGCGGGGAACATAGGTGATATTTCCCTCCTGTTCTTTCCCCTTCCCCTCCCTCTGATATATTTTCGATGCAAATCTGTACCATTTGATCGATCGGATTCAAAATTTGGAAACTTATTCTTTAGGACTCGGCGGGGAACATAGGTGATATTTCCCTCCTATTCTTTTACCCCTTCCCCTCCCTCTGATATATTTTCGATGCAAATCTGCACCGTTTGACCGATCGGACTCAAAATTTGTAAACTTATTTTTAAGGACTCGGCGGGAAATAAATGTGACATTTCCCCCCTATTCTTTTAACCCATCCCTTTCCTGATATATAATATTTTCTAGGTAAATCTGTGATCTAATCTAGGTAACCTAGAATAAATCTAGGAAAAAAAAAATTTTGACCGATCGGACTCAAAATTTGGAAAATTATTCTTTAGAATCCGGCGAGTAACATATTCGACATTTTCCCCCTATTCTTTCAACCCTTCCCCTCCGCTGAAATATTTTCGATGCAAATCTGTACCATTTGACCGATCGGTCTCATTATTTGGAAACTTATTCTCATGGACTCGGCGGGTTATATATGCAAAGTTTCCTCCCTATTCTTTAACCCCTTCCTTTCCCCTTGACATATTTTCGATGCAAATCTGCACCGTTAGACGGATAGGACTCAAAATTTGGAAACTTATTCTTAAGGACTCAGCGGGTAATATATGCGACATTCCTCCCCTATTCTTTTAAATGAACTGAATATCGACGCATCTACGTACCTAACTAAATATTTAAAAAAAACAAGACGGCTGTAATTAGTTACGTTTCATGTTAGGACAAATATTACTTTCAATTTAAAATATATTTAACTTTAACCAAAAAAAAAATTCCAGCGGCGCATGTACTTTTTCTTTTTTTTTGTTTACACTAAAAATGTGAAGGGGTTTAGTTATGTTGTACAAACTATAAAAAGGGTTACGCGACTAAATTTAATTGGGAACTATGCCGTAGATGCCCAATACTACATACTACTTTGTAGAAGCCAGTTTTAACAAATAGCTTAATGTATTTGTCAATTGTTATTTTAATGTATAACTCATTTTTATTTCTCAGCAGTATAGTGGTTAGTTTCTCCGCCTTTCTTAAGGGATTTTTTTTTTATTTTCAATTTTAGTTATATGTAATTGATTCGATGAAAAAATGTTTCAAAACATGAAATCATTTTCTGTGCAAGGATGGTATGATACTCGCGTCTAAATCATAAAACAATTTTTAAAAAGGAGTACCTACATATTTTAAAACGAAAATATTACAAAGACTAGCTGTAACCCGTCAAAATGACGAAACATTGGCTCGCGTCTTCGTTTTTCTATTATATATTTATAGTATCTTAGGCGGCGGTAGCAACATGCGTTAAGCGGCCGGTTCTAGTTTGTCGGCCCGGGGTTAAAGCCCCATCTCCGACCGTTTAATTAAGTTTTTTAGCCGTGAATTTGAAAGAAATTACGGACGTAACATTAAGTTACGGACGGAAGGACAAACACACAGACAGACAGACGAAAGGACAGAAAGACAGACAACGAAATTTTAATGTTTGATATTGCTTTACTTTACAGGCAGATTTCAGCTTTGATAATGAATCGTAAGTGTTCAAGCAACCATGATCATTAGTTATGGAGATATGCAATATCAAAATATGCATTTTTTTTAACAAATCTGTTTTATTTTTACAAAAATAACTTTCGTCAATTATGAAAAATTCATTCGCTCTAACACAAGTCGAATAAAATGTTAAAAATCTTGCAAAAATTAAATATAGAATTTTTTAATAAGGTTATCATTTTATTTGAGTTATAGCGAATAAATGTTTCATAATGGATATAAGTTACTGTAATGATAATTCAACTTTTGCAAAATATAAATCAAAAATATTGAAAAAAAAATGCAAAATTTGATATTGTATATCTTCATAACTATTGGTATTCTTAGGTCATAGTTGCTTGAACATTTTCGACTCATTATCAAGGCAGGAATCCGCCTATAAATATCTGTGCAATATATACTCCTACATAAAACTGGCTATATGTTCTATGGACATTACAAAAACCTTTGATCGAGGTATAATAATTCAGATTTTACAAATTTTCTCTTTAGAATTCTGCAAAAAACAAAGAAATATCTATACATTGAATACCACTCTTTAGAATCATTTAAAAAACATAGGAACATCTATCTATACATCGAACACCAGAAACTCAAAATTTTACTTTCGATATAATATATTCTAAAACCGCATTCTGCAGATTTTAGAATATATTATATTGAAAGCCCTCCAAATTTTATTCAGTTGCACTCTAAGATCCTGAAAAAATATTGACATCTCCACCCGCTACCACATTTAGCGTAAAAGAAAGGCAGTAAGCTAACCTCACCTGCTTGTTCAGTTATAAAAAATGACTCCACTCGTTTCTGCACCAAAGGACTCACTGTATCATAAACAAGTATAAATAATTCAAGTATACAAACAAAAGAGATCTGAACTATTCTATAAAAGCAACCAACGTTCAAGGAACGTAAATTGTTAAAGCATTTCAAAACATAATGCTAACCAAGCTCTAAACGACTACACTTATTTACGAAAAAAAAAATTAAATGAACTCTGTGTATAGAAAAAAAATGCCACACTCAATTATTCTACTAAAAAAAATCGATTTAGTATAATCACTATTCACACGTAAATATCGCATGTACATTTCGTAGAAATAAAGGATAAAAAGAACGAAATTTTATTTTATTTTTTTAGAAAACAGATGGTTTACGTAATAGTTTGTACTAGCAAGTTTGTATTTCAATTTATAAAATAAAATATTGTTATACAATAATACTCACCTTTGAACATATTTGAAAATTATTTTGATATAAGCTGTATTAGAATTAGAAGTTTTTATGAAACTTCTTCTTCTTCTCCTACAAAATAGAAACTATTTGAAATATATAGGTAATGTTAGAATACACCCCTGCTCGTATTTAGATTTTTTCGATTTATTTTATTTCGGTAAGTTATTTTTTTGATTTACACACTCGCTCACAACACATAAGTCACCGCCGCACGGTTTGTCTTTTATATTGAACATGTTGATACCGCGATGCCTCGAGAACGCACTACACTCTTTTTTATAGTTATAATAATAATATCTCAATTTTCCAGTAACCTCTCCACACTTTCAGTGACTACGAAAATAGCCCAGTCGATTCCAGACTCGTGGTATATGTTACGAGAGACTTCAACAGTACCTATGTGTCAGACTTTTATGAGTACCAAAGAAAATATGTATTCGCCGCGGTAATTGACATATTTTTTTGTTCGATACAATCAAATCCTATTTTTCTAAGAATACAATCAAATTAAATGTTGATATAACTCTGCTAAAATAGCATTCTACTGGCAATAGAAACAAAACGGATTCAAGTATCGATAGCAAACGATCTTCACTGATATATTTAAATGAGGTAAAGGTATTTTCGTTTATGATTATAAATTGAGAATTAGCGTTGTTGACTACCCGCTTATTGGCCAATTCCTTTTGGGATATTATATTATTTTTTATGCTTCATTTATATTTTATTCTGTTTAAATATTATAATTATATACACAATGTAAAACGGTCCCCGCATGTAAACAATCTCCCTCCCCAAATACGAGAATTTTGTTTTTATAGAGAGTTAGCACGCCACATAAATTGAATTGTATTTTAGTCTACGAGTATTTTGAAGTTCATTTCAACGTTTTTGAATTATGTCTGTGAAGTATAAAATATATCGCCTGATAGTATTATTATATACTGTTCTATGGATTCATTAACCCATAGAATGATTATAGTTACTTTAAATGAAAATGGCAATTTAATTGATCTAAAATCTTTTTTTTTTTTATTAATAGAGATGCGAACACGGAATACGTATTGCATCAATATTCTTACTATTCGCGAACTAAGCCAAAAGCCTGTGCTATGAAAATAGGATTAACTTACTGGTGTCTTGGAATGGGGTTTGAACTACCGACCGTCCTTATTATTGCACTGTTTCTCAATTCACACAAATAAGCGTTTTCTATTGCTTTGATCACTTTTTAGCAAATTCCATTCAATTAACGCACGTAGAGAAACTTCTTGCCGCTGGCGCTGGTAGGACTTCCTTTATTCACTGATGCTGGAATATACGTGCTTCGCTCCGTAGCTTATATCGCGTTGGTTAAACGTCACGAACGACTGACTTCGCGTGACGCCCTTGTTTTTATAGGCAACACCGCCTTCTAGATTCTTTGAGACCCTTGTGGAACTATTCAGAGATTACCAGAGACTTGTGGAGCGTTCTAGACGATTCCAAAGTATTTTTGTCAATATAACAGCACGCAACCTCTTCCAGTTTTTAACATCTCGTAACAATGTATAATGTTTTCTCCAGCACAGACATGACCCCAGTCCTAAAAATTATTATAATATTATTGTATAAAAAATATTATAATAAAATTGTATGGATAAGAAAATAACAATAAAAAATAAATATATTTTCATAACTGAAATAATACATTAAAATTATTGAAACAATATATAAATATTTTATACCATCAAAATATACAATATTTAAGACAAACATAAATAAGAAAATGTTTAAAAATAACTTTAATTTATAAAGGGAGGCCAACTGAAAGATAAAATATTATCATATTTCCAGTGATGTTTTCCATCAAGGTCCTCAAATATTAAACCTAATACTACGTATTCAAGCCTCCATCTGAGACTTAAGAACTTTGGGAATTTTGAGCGCTCCGTATTTTATTAGCGTCTGCCAAAGAGATAATACACGCGGGAGAATAACCCAAAAACGTGTCTACTTGGAATTTTTTTAGAAAACCATAAAAAATAGCGTAATTTCAAAGTAAATCACAGAAATTCTCTCGTTCTTGTTCTAATTGTATGTAATTATTCGCTTAAAAATAATCAAATTAAATTGTTTGACATATGAAAAAAAAAAGTTTTTTTAATAAATTTTCGTCGAAATATTTTATTTATCGCAACATTTTTACGAAAAATTTGTTTGTGTTTGGATTAGTATAAATTATGTCAAAGAAGACAAGGGGAGTATCTAAGCTTACAGCTTCTTTAGAAAGTAATAAAAAATTTATACATTGAATCTCTACCGCTTTACATAATCCAATATCGGCCTGCATATCTTAGTCGGGTACCAGGCAGCCCAGAATTAGGGATACAGTATGAGATAATTGCATCAAGGTAAGATGAAATGAAAACGCATACTTTTATTTTACATTGAATTTATTTGAAATTCTATAACAAGGTTCATATTTTCGCAAGAAGCAATCACTTTGTCGTTTGACATATTAGATTAAATAAAATACCACGTTTAAAATTTTTAAATACACCCTGACGAAACTTGAGCCAAGCGAAACCGGTTGGCGTGGGATTTAATAAAATTCATGGTTTGAGTTTTCTTTATTGTGTTTGTTAAAATGATTGTGTTTTATTTAAATGTGATGATTAAGGAGTTACACCACTCTGGGAGGATGAAATTTAGATTTTTTTTGAGAAGGAGATCAATTATTTTTATTGATACCTATTTAGGTATATCAAAGTATTATTTTACTGGAAAATTTTTGCAAAAATTCGAAATGGCTGCGTTATGTCTGCTTTGGTAGAAATCGCCATGCAACATTCCCCGATGCAAGTTTGTTCGAGACAGGAAAGAAGGTAATGTTCTTAATTAGGAATGAATTTTCTGAAATGTCGCTAACGGATCTTTTAATCCGATTAACCATTTCTTTAAAACAACCATTTTACTTTTTTTCTTCAAATTGCTCTCACATTTACAAAAAAAAAAAAAATACACATTGGACACGTAACATTAGGATATTTTATTTCTCAATAAGTACATAATCTTCTTTTCTGTCTTAAATAAACGTGCATCGGGAAATGTTGCTAGTCGGTAGGAGGTGAAGTTCTACGGAAATAGGCATAACGCGGACATTTTTTTTTCAAACATTTTCCGACAAAATAATAGTTTATCATCACTCTTGACACTACAACCCCTGGTGGATGTTGGCCTCCTCAAGAGTCTTCTACTTTACTCATCTCGGTTCAGTTCCAGCTCTTTCCAGTTCAGAAGCTCCAAGGCAGAAATGTATTTTAGAACGTTGTCGCTCCATCTTAATTTTGGCCTTCCTAAGCTCCTTCGCCCTATTGGCCTTGAGTTCAGCAGGGACTTTGGTGCGTGATACTCGGTCATTCTCTCCACATGACCCAGCCGCCGAAGTCTTCCCAGTTTTGACGTTTACCTCCTTAAACAGAGTATAAAGCTCATTGTTGTTGTTGCATAGAACCGGTCCGAAGATACGCCTCAAAATTTTCCTTTCAAAAACGTCCAGTGCTCGCTTGCACGTTTAAAGTGCCAATTAAAAAAATAATCACCTCTTTCTAAAAAATTATCCAAATAGTACCTAAATTTTAGTCTCCCGGGTGGTGTAGAACGGAGTGAGTAACAAAAACTGCTGAAAAGTCCAAAGCGACAGCTTCGAGGTGTGATGAAATATAATATCTCTCCAGCTGATACCGAACATCTGACTTACTTTGCCAGAGATTGAAGCGTGATGTCATTTAGTTTCCCCATTCCCTGCATTTAAATGGGCATAATTGTGTGCTGTCCTGATATTACTCTGGCTGATTGGTCAGGGGTCCGGAAATTCGTTCTATCTGGCAACAATATTCACTTTGTACAGGACTATACGTCCTTGGGTCAAACAATACAACTGGGGAGACGGGAGCAAGAGTTCGAAACAATGAGACGTATTCAACTTACTCATAAAGCTAGTGGATATCCTCAAAGCTAAAATACCACAAAACGCTAAAGCCTACATAGAGCCAGGGCATGCTTCCAGTACTTTACGTAATAAAATACTAATGCTTATCTACGTATAAATAAAATTCCAATGACTTTCTGTGTGTCAAAAGTATAAAAACATACATTCATTTTGAGTGAAGTGTAAGTTTCAATGTGATATTTTGTTCTGATTCAATATATCAAACTAAATAGTTCATTTATCAATACAAAATTAAAAATATCGAATAAGAGCAGTACTTCTGATACCAAAATTTAGAAAAGGTTCTAATTATTTAATGCCTATGTGATTTTATTGTTCATTTTGAAGTCGTTGGATTTTTGTATTGAATATGGTATTCATTAACCAATTATTATAATCTTTTCTTGCGTTTTTTATCAAATTTTAATATGGAAATATATTATTTTAAAGTTTATTAATTAGGTTTCATATATTTTAAATGCAGATATCTTGTTAAAATGACACAAGTAAATTATTTATATCAGTTAAGAAATTACCAAACCTACCGTTTTCTAAAAATAATAAAAAATTGCCCCACTTTGTGGGCCTTTTTTGACTGAATGGCCTCGTGAGATGTCTTTTTTTTAAATAATATTTCATAGTAAACAATTATCGTAAATTTATTAAAATTATTGCAAAATCTGTTGGTTTGTTTACTTACAATTTATGTTTAAAAAAACTCTATTTAAAATATTATTTTTTATGTGGTTTTTTCAACTCTTTTTACAGGGTCGACACCATTTTTACGTGTTCATAAAAATTACGTCTAGCAATTTCCATAGAACAAATTTCCTCGAAGAATGCTCGTTTGGAACAATTTTCGTTCAAACAATTTACATTGAACAAATATCGGACGGCTTGGCAAATAAATTCATAAATAAAACTACAACTTGAAATATGCTAACCTCTCCGCATGAATAATGAAATAAGCTAGATTTCTTAATGGGCTCATAAATTAATAGATACACATCATCCATAAAAAGTCGCACCATTTTATAAAATATACACTCATTCATACTTCATATACGAGTACATACATCGAATAATATATTATAAAAAAATAATATGTATCAAAATATTGTAAATCAATATATATATATATATACAAAGAGACCCGTGTTTCCCTACCCGCCAAGTTTTCTCCACAATCAGCCACAACCACCCACCGGTGGTTATGGTGTCACATCGAAAATATGCGAGTTTGGTGGGGGTGGCTGTGCGTGGGTGGAAGTTGGTGACGAAAATGTGCTTTTTAGCTTATTGTTTTGTTATGGGAAGGCCGCAAATGCTTCAGATTGTTTCAAAATAGGCGCGCCGACTGTGTCGGCGAGTCTAGAAGGTTTTGGAAAAAGTGCCTGCTCTAGAAAGTTCTGGAAGGAGAAAGTTCTATAAAATTCCCGAAAGGTCTATAAGGTTCTAAACTGAGTGCCGGAATGTGTCGGTGTGTCTAAAAGGTTCCCGTACATTCGATAAATTTATTGAAAGTTCTGGAAGGAGGATATTCTAGAAGGTTCACGAAAGTGCTATGACGATCCAAACAGTGTACTAAAAATCTAGGCGTGCGAAGCCGCGCGGGCACAGCTAGTAGGTATATAAAAGAGTAAACTAACG
>JADDOH010012108.1:0-18070 GCA_016648135.1 Agrypnia vestita
GTTTCGATAGTATCATCAACATCATCATCATTAGCAGTGTCCCAGTTATATATTGTCAGGAGACGTTTCAATAGCGTCATCATCATCACCATCATTAGCAGAGTCCCAGTTGTATGTAGTCAGGAGGCGTTTCGATAGTATCATCATCAACATCATCGTTAGCAGCGTCCCAGTTGTATATAGTCAGGAGGCGTTGCGATAGTATCTTCATCAACATCATCGTTAGCAGTGTCCCAGTTGTATATAGTCAGGAGGCGTTGCGATAGTATCTTCATCAACATCATCGTTAGCAGTGTCCCAGTTACATATAGTCAGGAGGTGTTTCAATAGTATCATCATCATCATCATCACTAGCAGAGTCCCAGTTATATATAGTCAGCGGGCGTTTCGATGGCATCATCATCATCACCATCTTCTTCATTAGCGGTGTCCCAGTCATATATAGTCAGGAGGCGTTACGATAGTATCATCGTCATCATCATCATCACTAGCGGTGGTTCAGCTATATATCGTCAGGGGGCGTTTCGATAGCATCATCAACGTCATCATTAGCGGTGTCCCAGTTGTATATCGTCAGGAAACGTTACGATAGTATCACCATCATCATCATCATCATTAGCGGCGGTTCAGCTAAATGTCATCAGGTGACGTTTCGATAGTGACATCATCATCTTCATCAGTGATGGCAGGGTTCCAGTTACACATCAGTCGGAGATAATTAGGCAGATCCCATCATCATCGATGGCAGGATCCTAGCTGTACACCATTTGGAGAAAATACACCGACATCCCTGGCCAGGGGCTAGGCATATCCCTACTGTCCAGATCCACCTTTCCATCTACTAATACGAGGGGTCATGGCCTCGTGAAACCACATGGCAACCAACCATTACAAGTATTTATTTATGTATTGTATATGTAAGTATATGTATGTATATTATATTTTATTAGTATGTATCTATTCGTACGTAGTGTATGAGGGGGCTCTTCACGGGTGGCACAACACCCGTGCGGATGTCTTCCCTCGTCTGGAATGGATTGAACGTATTGATGCATATCAGATTATAATAAGTACTACCTGGGAGGGTGGTTGCAGTCACTGTAGTGTCGCGAATGGCCAATGGGCTGCAGTTGCTCACAGGCGAGGGTTGGGGAGCCTAGGAAACTCCCCTTCCCCACTCGCATATTTTTGACTTGACAGGTGGCCCGGGACCATCTTTACAGTAGCTTCAGTATATATACCGTAGTTTAACTTAGTTTAACCTGGAGGAGTTGGAATTCGGGGGGCAAACTGGCTCTGAGCCCGGACGCCAGACACTGACGCGAGGGATGGTGCGGTACTTTGCACAGAAGAGGCCCAACATGAAAAGGCGCATCCAGGCTCAGGTCAACGTATCCGGAACTCGTGTCGGGAGAAGGAAGATGGGATCAGTCACCGATGAGCCTTTGGGTACGGAGGGGCCGAATTTAAAGCAACCACAGTTTCCGCGTACACATACATTTACACATTCCTTCTACAAACCCCTTATCCATTAGAACCCAACGTACCACTAGAATGAGACATAGGGCCAGATACAGGTAACGGAACTTAGGCCGGCTAGTAAATAAACGTAACAATGTAATTGATATAAAGATAATGCAGAGTAAATATAAAAGATCGTAAGGAATAAGCACAGCGAGATAACGGCGAGAGATAAAATTATTAATCAGCGAGGGCGTCGAAGACGGAATCATCCATAGGAACGGCTACGAAGGACTCGAGGGCTTTCAGGGGATCTATGTACTCTATATGTGCATGCGCATGTGATAACGGCACGTCACTAACCTTTCCAGTGGATGGCGGTCGATCCCATACAGGTAGAACAATGGGGGATCGAGCGGAGAGGGCATGGAAGCAGAGGATCGCGCACTCTGGAAGCGCAGCTACACCAGATGCAGTGGTTTCAGTCCGTAGGAATGATAGGTAAATAATATAGGGCCACGGAACATAGTATGTTTAGCAATTGCACCGTAGGGCTTAATTGACGTTCTAGGTAGTTTTGGTTGCGTTTTCCATGAACATTCACGAACTTCATACCCCAGTATTTAATTTAAGTTTAGCTTGCGATAGGGTTACCACAAAACCAATTCATCCCCTATAGTTCGAAACAAAAAATTACACAACGTGAACTGGGGAGGTCTTGAATAAAGCGAGGGTGTTTGGAAATACTACGTTAAAAACCGTAGAGCCTTCATCCGACGTAGATAGATAGCTTGTTTGCCTCTAACAAGGCGTAAACTCAGTTAGGAGTAGGACCGAGCTGAAAGGCGAAGAAGAGGAGCCATCACAAGCATTAAAATGTGAGTAAATAAAATGGAAGGAAACAATGATTTTGCGTAATAAAGGCACCAGTCATGAGGTGCGGTAAAAAATACTTTACATTTATTTATTATCTATAAATTTATAAATAAATACATAATTTAAAAATACTTTACATTTGAGATGTTATATAGAAATTTATTGAAGAATACATCTTTCAAAGTCAGGCTTTCACTTTGTGGTGACATTATTAATAAATAAATATATCTGTATTATTTGTCAACTTTAGTTTAAGGCTCAATCTGAGAAAAGGAACATTGTTCCCGAAACATGTAAAAAACCAATAAAAAGTGATGTAAACAAAATTATAATAGATTTATTTTTTTATCTATAAAGTTGAAAATAGGGAATTTTCAATAAAAATTAATTAAACCTAAATTCAAGATTATATTACATATATAATAATTAATGTTGGACTCCTGAATAAAGACCATAGTTAGGTATAGAAAATTTTATTCCCTACAAGTTTGTTTATCATTTATATGCTAAAGTTGAAAAGTAAGGAAATAACACAATAATTAAATTTTAGCATCCCTTTTCAGGTAAATATAAGAAGTCGAGATCGATCGAATAAAATATTGATTTTAGAAAAATATCTAGCCGGCCTGTTAATTAATAATAGTTCAATAAAAATAAAATAATTAAACAGAATTGTTTTATTTTATACAGCGTAAAATTAGGAATTCACCGAATCGTCGCACGTGACATCACAAAAAATCAAGTAAAAATATAATAAATAATAGCTTATTAAGCCTATCTCGCCCTACGCATGTATTCAAATTTCAAATCTCTAGTCATAGTTCGTGTACACAGATCTGCACTCTATGGTAGTGTACTTTAGAGTTGAAATGAAATTACCCGTCGAGCCGTCTATGACGTTTATGGCATCTACAAGTCGACAGCGAGAGATGAGAGAGAAATAAACGGAGACGTTTTGTCAAGACAAAGAGCAAGCTCTCGCTCGTTGCTTTGTAATCTCGAATCGTCCACCGACCACGGCGTCCGCTGTCCACCATCTACGAATTCAACTAGTCCATGCGATAAACGTAAACGGTCGACGCGTCGATGCAACGTCAACAGTTGATTTCAACTAGTCCGTCCATTCAACGCCCATCCCTAGTCAGTCGGCGCGGCAGATTTGCTTTTGTGAACTCGGAAGAGACGGTACTTTTTTTGGAGCTAATGTGTGATTCAGATTTATGGAAATCTAATCGAAAATAAACAAAAAGGTGAAAAACAAGACGAGGAATACGGCGGACGAAGATTGAGTACACGGAGACAGGCGGCCCACCAGTCGACTAAAGGTAAGTCGTAGATTTTCTACTTGGATCGAACTAAATTTTAAATCAATAACGAAAAGATCAAAAAAACACCACATGTTATTGCGTGAACAAGGTTCTTACTGCATTATTAATTTCTTCTGTGCATATCAACATTATGTAGGTAACGGATATTATTAAAATAGTCATTTTGAAGTGTTGAAAGTTGAAAGTTTCGGCTGCACCAATTCTTCATTATATGATTTTATAACAAGATTCTAATGGCACATGGACCTTGTTTTTCAAAATTTATTTTGCGTTTTGTGTCTCATTCTACACTAGTCTAGTCCAAAGTCACCACAAAGCGACAGTATTTCTAATTTTTATCCTTTGAGCGATAGCATATTCTCTATTCTGTGGCGATAGTTCTGTTTCTCGAACTGTCACACTTCTGGACTGGATTAGTTTAGGTGGGTAACTAAAACGTAATATATTTTTAAAATTTTAATCGCGAATACTTACGAAATTCTGATCATCTTATAATTCAAAAGACAGTCGATTAAACTCATAAAAATGATACGGTGCGAGCAAGCTTCACGTCTGTCACCGACGTCGAGCCGATAAGTTTGCGAACTTAAAAACCTTAAAAACCGCGCACTTTATGTTGTACGTCTACCACCCACTTTACACGTGCTTTACACAGCGCAAACAAGAAACGCAAATGACATTAGACAAATTTTTGATAAAAAGATAGAAAATTGGAAATGCGGAATAATCTGAATGAATTCAAACGTAAATGATGACTTAGAATCTCTTTGATTTTTTGTATTTTTCGCATCGAATGTTTGTTACTTGACGCACTTTTAAAGGTTCGTTTAAAATTAATAATACCAGGTGTATGTTTATTTATGTTTCTATATTTGTAAGAAATAAACTTTTGTTGTATTGTTATAAAAAAAAACATATTTAATAAACTTAATTGACAAAATACATATTCATTAATAAAAAATTTCCCTTAACCCCCCAATATTTACATGGTGACATAACCTCGTTTTGTTCCGGCAGTCGTCAGATATCATAAAAAACCCGAGTGCGCGATCTTTCAGCCGACACCTTACTTCGCGATTCGTATTCGTTTTGCGGTGCCGCTGTCCTATTTTAATTTAGGAGTTAAAATAGGACCGCAAAATGAATAAAAATCGCCTAGTGAAGTGCCGCCTTTATACTTTCTACGCTTTAAGAATTACTTGCACAAATTGATAGTTTCACCGATATATTGTCTATGCTTTGAGTAATGCGCGCATTCGTGAACAAAATATGTTTTCACGGATAATGTGTGGTGAATCTGAGAATTCGTTGATTTAGATGTTTTCACTGCCCATACTCTGCCCGACCGGGAAAAGTACATTTCTACTAGTGAAAGTATAGTCTCACTAAAAATGCAAATTCGCTGTAACATACACATACTGATTCGCACAATATAATTAATATTTATGAATCAATTTCATATATTTTCATCGGTATTTGTAATACGTGAAATTTCCCTTTTGATTTGGGGACAAATTTCTATAATGACATATTTGTTCTTTATGCCGCGTCCTCAAATTATTAATGCTCTGGAAAATATAAATTAGAAATAAAGAAAATAAAGATAAAAGATGTCCGAAAAATTAAATTCGGAATGCGATGTTCTAACGTTCTAACCTGAAAGACATATTAATATGACAGTTAACAAGTAACCAGTAGATAATATTTTATATATATTTTATGTATGAAGATCAGTAGGTACCTATTGATCTTCGTTTAATTTGAATTGTTAAAATGGAACGTTTTAATTTGTGTGAAAATTTTTCACAAACAGTTGTTTGTCAGTTGACAGTCGACCTATTGAGAAAATTATAATATAAAATAATAGCTTTAAAATAAATAAAAATAACTAAAATATTTGAGAAACCACATTATATGTATATAATATTTCTACACATTAAATATTATCTGCATGCATTTTAAAACAGTCTGTACTTCTTGCTATTTTATACGATTTCGCCATTTTTTTAAAGCTGGCAATGTAAACATGTACATACTTACATATTTGTTGTAATATAATTTTTAAAAAAGACCTCAATGAAATGTTGCGCCAACTGTATAAATTTATTTTACGGAATAATAACAAATTTTGTAAAATCTTTGGGGAAGTATCGAGATAGTCATTAGTAGGGGGAAGCACTCAACACTATATTTTAGTGCAGCACCTATGAAATTTTAAAATGCAGCATGGATCCGCATTATGACAAAACTAAATTCATTGAACCCAAGTTAAGAGGGAGTTAGTTACCTGTATAAATTTATTTGTAACTCATTACATGAGATATACACCTCAAAAATTAGACCAGGATTTTCATTGGGATATGGAGGGACAAAATAAAAAGTCAAATATATTTTTATACCCATTTATTCAAAATTGTGGCTACAAAAACCATGCACAAAACATGTTCTCTAATAATAAAAATAAATGATAGTTTCATACCAAAAGCGTTTTGGTAAATTATGATGACTTGATAAATTATAATAATTAACCTAATATAAAGGTTAAAAATGTAATGCAAAAAATTAAGTAAAGAAAACAGCTGAGAGGAACAGATTTAAAATGATAAAAAATAGTTTTTTTTAAATTTTAGAAATAAAAATGGTCCGCCTGAGTTTGCAATACAAAAAATGATATAATGTTTGACTCCATTGTTACAAAAAAATAAAAATACAACATCTCTCAGCAGAACAGGAAATAAAAGAATTATCTAAATGTTTTCAAAAATATAATCTTAACTTACCAAACGCAAATTCTAAGTATAATAAACTTGCATTAGAACATCATCTAAAATCTAGTTGAACCCGTTTTTTTTTTTTTTTTTTGTCACAATTTTTCTTGTGAACACACAATAGAATAACTAAGTTTAGTTTCAGCTATCCTCATACATTTTACACAAATAATTACCCGCTCAATGGTTTCAGGGTACTTTAAATTGTGGCTTGGATTATTTTGATAACATTTTCCCAGGAAACTTGTGCTATGATACGGGGACACGAAGTCACATATTAAAACCAAGCATTATCAAATTATTGTAGTATGTCTAAAAGTCTTATGAATTATTGTTAAAAATATAATTTAAGGCCACACTTAGTTACCGTGTATCTTAGAAATAGATGCAAGCTCCCCAATTATTAGAAACTTGTAATTATTAAATTTTTCATATAGACCTGTGAGCATCTGAATGATAATCATTTGGCCTTATAAAATATAAATATTACAAACACTTTCTAGAAATGACGGGAGTCTTGTTAATTATAACCTTTAAATGTATAATTGACAATTATATTTACTAACATAAGAATTTAGAAGGTTTGGATGTGTTTCATATTTTTAGTCATTATTGAACTGTTTGTTTCTTAAAATGTAAAATACTTTAATGAAACAATTAACTTGAAACATACAAATGTTTCACTATTCATAACATAGGTTTGTAGGTTCACCTTGATAAGCATAGAAATAATAAGGGTAAGTCTTTGTACATATGTTTATGGGCAGTGCTTCGACACTATGAATACATAATATTTATTCTTTATATAAATATATAATAAAAAATAAACAATAACAATATTCCAGATTTTCCATTAAACTGTTTGGTAAAATCCAGATAACACACGTAATAAAATAAACTTGGTAAAAATTTCACAGAAATTTCCATTACTGAGTTCTCAAACATTTCAAATTAAATGTTGTGTAAAATACAAAAGAAATATGTATTGACTAACTAGATCTCACAACACAGATATTTAAAAAAATATATATAATCTATAATAACCTATTATAAAAACTCTCAACATACATATTACAAATGGTAAAAGATGTAAAGTTATTACTTCTCTGAAATACTATTCAGCGATGGATAAAATATTTAGGTTAGACATACAAATTAAAGAGTCAAAATGAAACTTAACCATTTTTTCATAGAAAAAATAGTTGCACTCGTGTTCGATACATGTCACAAAATAAATTAAATTATGAAAATATTTTTGTTTGGTTTAATTTAACCAAAATTGTTATGGAATATCGAGTGATAGATTTGGCCGAAGCAAATGAAAAAATATCAATTTACTCCACTTTTAGGAACAAAATATACTGAATACAAAGAACAAATAAATAAACCACAAACATTCATAATAAAATAAATTAACTTTTTGTGTGATTGCGTATTACTAATATTAAGAATAAAGAAATTATTTAAAAGAAAGTCAAACGAATGATTGTCTTTTTTGATTTTGAATTTTTTTTAATGGCAAATTGTATAATACTATGACTAAATTAATTACGATTAGTTTTCTTGTAAAAGTATAAAATGCTTTTCTGTAATAGTTTGGGATTTTTAAAGGTACTCATGATTTGAATATATAAACATACAAATACCTTATTCTATTAAGCATTACTTATGATTCTCACACATTTTTTCCTTTCATATTTCAATTAAATATGCAAAACTGTTTTTATTTAAGGTTAATTTAATCAAAAGTCTCCGTAAGGAACACAATATAAGCAAATAAATTATAATTAAAATAATTCAATGCAAATATATAATTGTCTTAATCCAATTGAAGAAAATAACTAAAAACACTGCAGTAATCATAAGTGCATATGAATATTTATCCTTTGGTTTTATAAGTAGTAAAAAATACTTAAACGGGCATCTTGCCGATGCGCTTCCATTATTATTTAAGAAAACTACCAGGAACCATATAGATAAGCAATTATGATTTACATTTGCAGCAGCATCACGTTAAGCTTAACGATAGTTGCAAAAAATAAATAGAAAATACGCAAAATTTATTCATAAGAAACTTAATTCGAAAATTTGTTTGAAAAGTTTTACAAGTAGAGGTGATCTACTGTCAATTATTTCTCTTCATTTCTTTTCATAATTGACATTCCAATCGTAATAGCTAAAGCATAGTAATAAAGTTCTTTAAAAATATGCATTAATATTTTTCCTTCATCACTTTCGTACTTTTTGTAATTCAAATTTTTCATATCTTTCAATATTTGTCAAAATCTGGGGATTTGGTGTTATTCTTCTATCCCAAAAGTTGTGTCAGCCAACTTAATGCGTCCTTCACATACATTCATTACATTCTCCACGTAAACCCTATCTCCAAGTAGAGGTGATTTAATTTCACCAACATACATAAGAAACCATTGGACAAGTCTCTTTCCCTCACAGTGGTATGAGAATAGTTGCTTTTGCAGTCCTCAACTTTTTGGTTCAACACACAATCACTTGTGTATTTACTTACTGTATTATCAAGGACAAGTATATTTATACGGCAATAAAACAGTATTTATGTCAGTGTGAATTTTGCGCCACTCCAATTGGTTTTCAATCAAAATAATCACACTCAAAACTGGTAAAACCAAATCGGCATCATTCCCAGTGAAAGTGCGAAGCCGGATTTTAAATACTCGCTGCAAATCGTAACATATAGCTTTAACATTACTGCAAAAAATATTATATTGTTGTTTTTATAAAGAAACTTCGCGATCGTCTGAAAAAGAATTTCGTAAATTTGAACATTCAGATCTATTTTTAACCCTAAGTGAATACTTTTGTACGCATTACTCTAGACAGGCGGGGGTCCCTTGGTGTACCTCAGGTGCGGTGTGAAACCAGCACCGAGATTGTTGACCGCGTCGCAGCAGCGCGGCCCACCCATGAGGCACGCGCACAGCAGAGCCAGAAGGCAGATCTGAAGAGGAAGAGTGCACCAGGCCCAGCGTCTCCCGCGACCGCTGCTCGCCCCGCATGCTTTTGATGGATCGCTGTCAGGATCGTCCGGTGAGGTGAGATTCCCATTTGCGGGAGCACTTCGGATTCCACTGCAAATATAAACTCATTAAAAAAATTCACATTTTTAGATGGACGTTTTCATTTCAAGCTGCTGGAATATTTACGACCATGTAACCTTATACGATATTTCACACTGAGAAATAAATATTGAATATATATTTTACACCCCTTCAAACATGAATTAAAGTTGTCTGATATAACTAGGTCTTCACGGGCGACAGGTAATACAATTTCTTCTAGATTATTCAGAAAGCAATAAATTATTCTTATTTATTCATTATTCCAGGTGCCAATTCTAAGATTTAAATATTTATATTCATCTCAGATAGATTGGAATGACTCTTTATCCAGTGGGGAAAAAATTCTACATATGTTTATTAAAAAAAAATTTGCACAGAAACCGTGAAACCATTCTGATAGCTAAGGATAATTAATCTCAGAAAATTTTACGCAATATTACAGCAATAAACATAATTACCCAGAAATGGACAATCTGGACGCAACGTCCCAGTTAATCTTATCCGAGGAGTTGGCACCGGCCACCCCTCCGGCGGTCCTCACAATTAGCTCGCGACAGGCAGTTTGCAGAGTGCGCAACTGCAACTCCGCTTCTTCCATTCTCTGTAATCAGTAGGTATTGTTATAAATCTGTAATACAATCCTCCACATTTTGCTTCAAACCTATATGTATTCTTTTTTTGTAATCAGTCAGTAATTTGTTGGACTTAATACAAATAATACAATTTTAAAAAAAGCATATATTGTTTTAAATGCTATGGAATTTTTTTTAAGCAATAGTACCACACTGTACACTACCATTTCTGCAGTAAATTTTTTTTAGTATCATTCTTACCTTGGTCATGGCTTTCAGCAATTTGCTTCCCGGTGCCAATACACTTTCCATAGCACGGGCGACGGCACGGAGTTCTACCAGACGTCGCTCCCTTTCAGACAACTCTTCACATCCTGAATCTGACAAGCCACTGTCTGATAAAGAGCCGCATTCTCCCTTCTGCGAAAACATGTATTTATTAAATATTATTGTTAAACTTATTGATTTATTATTCAACTGTAATCATTCACTTCACCCAAAATAGTAATTCAAGGAACGATGAATGAAGATAGTAATCAGTTTTTAGATGATAAAAGATTGAAAGAAATTAAAAAATCTGTAGGTACTGTGATACAATATATGTATATTAAACTAGAATAAGTTATTCTTTATTATCAGAAGCAGTATTTAAGGTCCGAATACAGAGTAAATATTTAAATTATTTAAAGGTTAAAGTATGCTTTAAAAGTGTTATTTGTATTGCAAATTAGGCTTTTAAAGCATACATTAACCTTTAAATCACTAAGTATTGTCTCTGTATTCAGGCCTAAGAGTCGAGTTCGAAGTTAGTTTAATCGACAGCACAAGAAATAATTAGTGATGCACAAAGAAAGACAGATAAATTTGAATACACAGGTAAAAAATATTTGAATTAATATGACTGTGATAGTATAGAATGTCTTACCAGGATCGTTGTCTCTGAGAGTAGTCTGGCGAGCTGTGTGACGTGTGGGGCGACTCTCGCAGGATCTCCCGCAGCCAGGGCTGCCTCTATTAGTCTCACAGTGTCACAGTCCCCCCTTAAAGCACCTCGGAGCTCGGCCAAACCATGCTCCCAACTGCTCCATGACTCCAGCGCAGATTCCAATGAAATGAGCTCCGAATTTGTGCTAAAATGAGTCAATTGTTAACATTAAGTATTTTTGAAATTGTAAATGACATCTATTTTGATGCAGGCTACTGAAATGTAGTACTAAATAAATATACTATACACCTAAAATTTTCTTTTGATGTATAGCAGAGTAGTGGAAAAGTTATTGTATAAAAAGATAATTGTCAGTGAGAATTTTTTTTTAATGTTTATTAATATGTAAACATATTTTTTTATATAAAAATCCTGTAAGACCGCGTATATGCGGTTTGTGTGCAAGAATACATAACAAAATGCTTTACATTTTAAGGAATATATTAGTTAGGAATACTTGTTAAGAATATATTATAGTATAAGCAATGTTGTATGTGTCCTGGAATACAGTCTTTTAGATTAAAAAATTTAGCTATAAGTGTCCTTAGTTTACTGCATGTTGTCATGTGCGTATATTAATTATTATTAAATAATATACATATTTTACCAAGTACATATTATTCAAATGAAACAGTATGTATTACGATTCAAAATTAACAGCAATGTACGGACTGGGAAAACTAAAACCAACCAAACTACTAAAACTAAGCATCAATTTGTATATTGTAATAGTAAATAACATAAACAAATAAACAACAGGCTTATTTTAATTGAATATGACTGTCATAAATATAGTCATAGTTTAAGATACCTTTCAAACGACTCCTCCCATAGTCTGTAGAGGTCGGTGACTTCCCCCTTGAGATTGTGACATAGGGTGTCGGAAATGCAATTTCCAGAAGATAGGTTCAGTCCAACGTCAGTAAGTAACCGGTGCACTGACACATTCAACTTCAACATGGGGGATTTTTGTTCTTGCAGGGTTGAAAGTCTCGCCTAAAGAGAAAAAAATTACATTTTAAAGAACACAATAAAAAATTTCAAATTTGAAATGAAGTTTTCAACTATCGCGCACGTAAAGTTATTTAATGTAACGATACGCATTCGTGTGGATTAAAAATTTTACACTTCACCATAGGCCGGATAATAAACATTTTGATTTAATGACTAATAAAAAATGGTTTGTGCACTTGCTAGTGTACATACAAACCTATATTTTTTATATACATATTAAAAATAAAATAACAGAATCAACAGTACATTCGGTTGAGTTGTTTAACGGAATTCCTTATTCGTTATCAGAAACTAGTTGAAGGTTAAGATGAAAATAATGTATCACAATTGCTTACCGAAGAACAATGAACGAAAATATGTTCATAGTAGAAATGATTTTTGTTTGAACTGCTGAAATTTCTCAGCGACGCAAGCCAACATATAAAAACTCAATAAAGCTAATTTGTTTACTGCAGTTTACGCTTAGTCGTTGAAACATTCCCTGTTATTAATTTGATTCCATTATCAATTGTTGGCTATTAGATAGATTATAATAAAAACTAATATGATTATACCTGGCGTATTGAAAAAGTAAACCATGTAACAACAGACAGGCACAAAAGTGAAACTAATTGATTACCTCATTCCAAAATTACATCATTAATGTGTAAGACAGATTTGTGTAACAAACAGAAAATTGAGCAATAAATTGTAGTGATTTTCCACAGTGCAATGACTTTAGACAAATGCATGTATGTACATATTTCGATAATGTACATGCATGCGTGTAATACTTAAAAATAATAATTCAAAAAAAGTTTCACCTTTCAAAAAGGAAATTTCTGAATGCAACTCGTATTAGAATATAAAAATTAGAATATTATAACTAAAGACTGAAGAATCCTAGATTCGTACATCAAATTTTTGTAAAAAAAAATAAGAAAAAATATTCAATTTTAATCACTCGCTAGTTACAAATTGTTCGGTTCATGCAGGAAATAATTACTGATTAAATTATCAATCGCCACAATTTCCTTCGCAACATATTTATATTATCATTAAAATAATTGGCGCAATAAATTCCTTAATTAATTTCAATCCTTTACCCAGAGAGCAAGGGAAAGTGCTAAGCTTGGAATATCACTGAGATTCGAATACAAAATATCTCTCAAAATTCCCAGAGATCAAATGAAACAGATGCTGCCCCAAAAATCTGCATGCTCAAGCGGCAAATGGCTGCGATCGAAATGATAATGGACAGTGAGAAAGAAAGTCCCAGAACGGAGGCCTTACACCAATAGAAGAAGTGTTGACTGTTCTCAAGCCGATAGAGCAACAGGATCAGTGGAGCAAAAAGACCAGAAGACTGGCGAGCAGTAGATGGATAAGAATGGCCAAAGACAGGAAATTGAGTTTCCTTGAAAGAAACTTTGATCTAGCAGCGACGATGAAGATGAAAATAAAGAAAAATTTGATTAGACAGCAAATTCTGACCGAGTAGAAATAAAAAAAATTTTCTTTGATAATTTTTCCAAAGAAAGTAAATGGGTAACAGAAAGTGACAAGAAAAAAATGTAAAACGAGTGACGAAAATGAAGCTGATAAATTCTTATACTCGGCAGATTGATTTGTCGGTTATTGGCAGATAATTCAAATTTTCTGAAACACCAAAAAAATGTATTTTTACTGATATTTCAATGGAAAATATTAACTCATTCGATTTCTGGCAGGGAAATATGATGAAATTTGTAGCTGTTGACTTGAGTCGCCCGAGACATTTCTCAAATTAGATTTTATTGAAATAAAATGTTTTATTAAAATGTTGATTTTGTCCACGAAGCGAAGGAGTCGGATAATTACCCTTAGATCCTTAACCCTGTGATGCAGCTGGGCCCTGGAGTGGAGTTCGGGCCTGGGCTTCTCGTGAGAGCGCAGGGCCTGTAGGGCCCCCTTGAGGGCCAGCAGTTCGCGGTGCAGACGGCGAGCCGTCAGCCTCGACTCACCACTTGTACGAAGAGTACTCCATTTTGTAATCAATCCTGCGAACAATAAAGTTTTCAAAATAAGGCTTTGCAGCAGAAATATTTTCATAATACATAAACATAATTTTTAAAAGGCAGATCTAAAAAAATAAAATAATGTTTTTTTTGACAGCTTCAATATGATTATTATTTGTGCATTATTTATACTTTACTAGTATATTGTGTCAAAAATGACATACTTTTACTATGTAGCTTCTTGGTAGCTTTAGTGATGGACATTGTTTCATAGAAAATTACAATTTTTTTTCTTTTAATGTCTCATTATTATTTTATTCCTTATTATTATTTGTTGTGGTAATGTTAGTATGTATTTTGACGATTTCTGAAAATAAAGTGAAAATCCCAAAATATGTTGAGCTATATTTAAGATCGTTTTTCACTATCATTAAGGATTATTAGAGTTGGATTAAAAGTTTGGGAACCACAGGGTATCATATAGTGCAATTTGTAATGATTGAAATATCAAAACAAGATATAGAAAACTAGTTATAATGCATAGATAATGAATAAGGTAACCTAATTTATAAGACATTGCATCAAACATGACAAATATCTACAAGATAATAATATTTTGCAATAAATGCCATTATGTATTTCAGTGGAAAATGAATTACTTCAAAAATTTTCATTCCTATATAAATATGTCCAACAGGGATTGGAAATTTCCATCACAAGGAATGCCAATTTCTTAGTGATATTTTGAACAAATTCAATTCGATCCAATATATTCAATAAATAATATAGGTATAGATGACATATTTAAATTTGACATGTACATATTTTTATATAGATATAATTAATTCTCATATACCTGTACTCTCTCTGTATATTTAATTCTAAGTATTCAGAGAGAACACATAATAATTAAGAATATACATACATACTAGCTGTAACCCATCAAAAATGACGGTACTTTTACATGTCGGTTCCTAAGGAATAAGTATTTATTTAGTTATATAAAATAGATAAGAAAAATTAACTATAAAGAAAAAAAGGAAAAGAAAAAATTAAAAAAATACGTAAAAAAAGAAAAAAATTACGTAAAAAATTTACTAAAAAGAAGTTACGGACGTTACACGAAATACGTGGACAGACAGACGGACAGACACAACGAAATTATTATAATTGAGATGGAATATTAGAACTTTTAACAAGTTGTAAAAGAAAAACCGTTCGGAGACATGGAGCAGATCAATATCCAAAGTGATATTATTTAGCATAGCTGTAGCTCTTCCAACAGGCATAACCATCGGCAGGTTGGTCTTGTATATTAAAAAGTGAAAAAATCTATGCTGACGCTGTGTTAGGTGATTATCAGGAACATATAAACCAACGCTCCGCATAACTTCAGGATTATTGATCATCCCGCGCAACAATCGATACGCATTCCTTCTTGTATTTAAACTATTGTAACCAAGCATACTCTAGAGAAACTCGAAACTAAAGATAATACCCGTGTTTGCATGTGTAGAGGTATCTCAGAGAATTTTGAATATTTTACAGAATATTAAACATGTATCAAATAGAAAAATTAATAAGTAGCTAGTTGTAAAACTGAATGATTTATTATTATTTTGCAGAATGAAAAAATGAATAAAATGCAAAAAATGTACGTATTACGTAGCTAATCGTAGTACGTATTACTGTGTGTTTTTAAATACATATTAAAGGCTGTTCCAACAGTAGATGGCCGAATTGAAATTGTCGCCGTTTCTGAAGGGAATGACTTTTGTATGTTGCTCCATGTGCTATAATAGACAATATGACATTAAAAAATGGAGCATCATATTGTTCAGCAACTTGCTGTGAAAGCATATTATGAAAATATTTAAATTATGCGCCACGTTTCACATATGAGTTGTAACCATCCTCCACTCGGCCGGCACGAAAGCTTTTAAGATATTTTAACATATATATATACAACTTCCAAAAAAATAGTAGACATGGTATATCCTATCATGGGTGGAAAAGGCGAACGTTACATTGCGTAGAGTGATCACCTAAGCCAGCCGCACGATAGGTCGTAAGCCCTATGTACACCCAAAGACTTCTATACCTACTTTCCCATAAAAATACAGTTTCGTCTCTGTGAGACATCTATAATATACATTGATTGTAAAAGTAATTGCAGAAATAGAGCCATTATTACGCCGCAAATTGATGAAAAACTTCGACAGAAAACAAGGTCATTTACACGTAATCGATATCGTATTCCATGTGTATTGGCGTAGTCCAAATAAATATTACGCGTATTTTTAAATTTATTTACCGAGATAACATACCATGAAAACAAATCGGCTAATTCTTTTTGTAACACCCGTTGTAAGTCCCCACTAAATCGCAAAGGGTGCGTTCATTTTAAAGATGACACCTAGCGTGATCCGCTTTACGTGAACACCACAAGTATTGATTTTAAATGGACGGAATCCGAGCTCAGGGAAAACGACAACTTTTAAATGCGTGTTTACGCTTTCCGCTCCGCCCGCGCGCGATGGAAGTGAAATGGTAATTGTTCCGGATGGGAACACCTTTTTTATGCGGCTCAGTAGTCTTCGCTGGTGGGGCAGAGATCGCCACCAGAATTTGCAGTGAAGCTCGTAGTCCGTGGATATGCCAGAAGTCAAACGCCGAAGTAGTGCTTTTATCGTATTAAAGTCGAAGAAAAAATCCGAAGCGAAGTCCAAGTCAGAAAGCAGTGGTCACAAAATTCCAAGAAAGCAGAGTCCAAAGTAGGTAAGCAGGGTCAGGAAGAAAAGGCAGCAAGAAGATTGTCCAAATAGCGGTTCTCGTACCGACGCGTGGCGTATCAGTGGTACCCGCTCAAAAAAAGCATTTTATTTATACAAAATTCAAAATTTCACAAGATTGCGTCATAGCATATTACAGAAACCAATGAGATTGCGTAA
The DNA here is from genome assembly GCA_016648135.1 of Agrypnia vestita. Taxonomy (NCBI): domain Eukaryota; kingdom Metazoa; phylum Arthropoda; class Insecta; order Trichoptera; family Phryganeidae; genus Agrypnia; species Agrypnia vestita. The sequence continues at coordinate 17,030 of JADDOH010012108.1, forward strand.
TTCTGGGAAGGCGCCGCAGCGCTCCCAGCGGCCGAGCGGTGAACTACGTCATTCGCGGTTGCACAATTTCACCGCGCGGCAGATTTCATATGACAGATACAAATTAATTCATAAAAATGCATTTTAGCTCCCAAGAGACTAATACTGTGTTATTTTGTAATAACAGACCTAGCAGATGATAATAACACAGTTATTTGGACGGGCTGGGTCATACAAGGCCCAAAAAACTAAAATTAAATTCGCCACAAACGGCTCAAATTTTCAAAAATTCATAAAAAATCAAAAACAGCATTTTTACAAGTTTTGCTATGACAAATGTGATTTGCGCATGCAAGCGCTCATTTTAACAGTAATTCCAAAAATTTCAGGTAAATATTTACTGAGTTATAGGCATTCAAAAAAGCGCCAAAAACCAATTTCTTTATTTCACTCTCAGGCGCGCCTATATCATTTCACATGTATAAAAATACATTCTCCAGACAGGCATTCAGATAAGGAATGCAATGACACTACATAAGTAGGAATTCGTCCACGGTAAGCCGCTCTGATTGTTGATAAAAATTTCAACTTTTTAATATCCTCCACGGCGAGCCGTGTGCGCAAGCTTACCGCGACGTGGGCCCGCAAACAGGCGACTACCGTTTCCAAATCGAGAAAAAAACCAACATTTTTCTCACGGTCTTCCAGTACTCATTCATTTCATGCTGACCATCTCCACGATGGCGCCCGGTGCAGGCCTTCGGGCCCCCGTGGAGGGTATCCCATATACGCATCTCAGACGGGGGCTCGGACTTGAGTACTAGGCGTTAGAAGTTATAGCCGGTCAGGTAAGTTTGTAAAATCTCTGAATATTCAAAAAACATTTATTGCCCGTCGGCGGATTCAACGGCGGAAAGAAAGAGACGAGACCCTCTGCAGCGAGACTCGTCTCCCGTGTTGGCGAATAGTGCGTGCCACACTCATGCCCATTTAGTGTTGGCGAACATCGCGGGTACCGCGTGCCACACACATACTTTACTTTGGGGCGTTACATCGCGGAAG
>JADDOH010012109.1:0-27046 GCA_016648135.1 Agrypnia vestita
CATTACAAGTATTTATTTATGTATTGGATATGTATGTATATGTATGTATATTATATTTTATTAGTATGTATCTATTCGTACGTAGTGTATGAGGGGGCTCTTCACGGGTGGCACAACACCCGTGCGGATGTCTTCCCTCGTCTGGAATGGATTGAACGTATTGATGCATATCAGATTATAATAAGTACTACCTGGGAGGGTGGTTGTAGTCACTGTAGTGTCGCGAATGGCCAATGGGCTGCAGTTGCTCACAGGCGAGGGTTGGGGAGCCTAGGAAACTCCCCCTCCCCACTCGCATATTTTTGACTTGACAGGTGGCCCGGGACCATCTTTACAGTAGCTTCAGTATATATACCGTAGTTTAACTTAGTTTCACCTGGAGGAGTTGGAATTCGGGGGGCAAACTGGCTCTGAGCCCGGACGCCAGACACTGACGCGAGGGATGGTGCGGTACTTTGCACAGAAGAGGCCCAACATGAAAAGGCGCATCCAGGCTCAGGTCAACGTATCCGGAACGCGTGTCGGGAGAAGGAAGATGGGATCAGTCACCGATGAGCCTTTGGGTACGGAGGGGCCGAATTTAAAGCAACCACATTTTCCGCGTACACATACATTTACACATACCTTCTACAAACCCCTTATCCATTAGAACCCAACGTACCACTAGAATGAGACATAGGGCCAGATACGGGTGACGGAACTTAGGCCGGCTAGTAAATAAACGTAACAATGTAATTGATATAAAGATAATGCAGAGTAAATATAAAAGATCGTAAGGAATAAGCACAGCGAGATAACGGCGGAAGATAAAATTATTAATCAGCGAGGGCGTCGAAGACGGAATCATCCATAGGATCGGCTACGAAGGACTCGAGGGCTTTCAGGGGATCTATGTACTCTATATGTGCATGCGCATGTGATAACGGCACGTCACTAACCTTTCCAGTGGATGGCGGTCGATCCCATACAGGTAGGACAATGGGGGGATCGAGCGGAGAGGGCATGGGAGCAGAGGATCGCGCACTCTGGAAGCGCAGCTACACCAGATGCAGTGGTTTCAGTCCGTAGGAATGATAGGTAAATAATATAGGGCCACGGAACATAGTATGTTTAGCAATTGCACCGTAGGGCTTAATTGACGTGCTAGGTAGTTTTGTTGCGTTTTCCATGAACATTCACGAACTTCATACCCCAGTATTTAATTTAAGTAAAGCTTGCGTTAGGGTTACCACAGAACCAATTCATCCCCTATAGTTCGAAACAAAAAATTACACAACGTGAACTGGGGAGGTCTTGAATAAAGCGAGGGTGTTTGGAAATACTACGTTAAAAACCGTAGAGCCTTCACCCGACGTAGATAGATAGCTTGTTTGCCTCTAACAAGGCGTAAACTCAGTTAGGAGTAGGATCGAGCTGAAAGCCGAAGAAGAGGAGCCATCACACTTGGAATGGTGGACCGGTTAATTGAAATATGTATACCAAGAATTCCACGAACCTTTCGAACGATCTCAGCATAATTTTCGACAAATTTTTAAAATGTCATTCTTCTAGCAATCCATTTTTTATAACTTAGTGGAAGCTGATGACAAATGTCAAACCTCAAGTTTATCAAATATTATATAAAAGAATTGTAGCATATTTAAATGCTACAATTCTAAACTCCTAAACGGCAAATAACATTGTTATTAGTGTTTCAACAAGAGCTGTAGGATTTGATTTTTTAATAAAATTGCAAATTATTGCGATATTGAACATTTTCGAAGGTATATTTCTTAAGACGTGTTTTGGGTGAAATTTTAGTTATTTTTTTATTTTTTATTATTTTTATTTCTTAATATTACAATTTGTATACTAACTATTATTTAACACTTTACATTATTAAATCTATTACTAATTTACTATCTATAATAACCTACATATTTACATTTACATCTAATCTAATCTATGGTACAATCTATAATTAATAATACATCTTACGCTCTACAATTCTATACTATTTTTACAATAATTATAGCATTTGTTTTTAAATTCATTCATTTTATTTATATTCTTCATGTTTTCTGGCTTCTCATCATACATTTTTACACCTCTGTACATTAGACAATTCTGTGTATATACTTTTTTCTTATATGGTAATCTTATTCTATTCCCATTTCTGGTGTTATATGTATGTATATCACCATTTACAATAATTTTCTTCAAAAATATCTTGGCATTTTGTTATTGAAAAAATGAGTATAAATATGAGAACGTTATAAATAAGGATTTATTAATTTTCATCCAATTGAGTGCTCTTCTCATTTCTTCAATTCTGGTGTATTTACTTTTTTAAATATGATTCTCATTGCCCTGTTTTGCATCACTTGTAGTTTCTTGATGTTTCTTTCATTGGCCACAAGACTGTAGCACAATAGTTGATGTGAGGAGTTATTATAGTTTTGTATATTAACCAGCACTATTTTTATTCAATTTTTTTCTCAATCTTCCAAGAAAAAAAATTTTTTTACTCAATTTCTTTTAACTCGTGGCGTCTGCTTGCTTGACGAAAAAAGAAAAAACTTTGGATCGATTTTTAAACCTTTTTCCGTGATCTAATCAAGCTGTAACTTTGGAAGCAGACTTGTGGCGACGATCAAAGAGATCTATCAAATTTTCGTTAAAATAATTAATAATTATAGTATAATTTTGGATTTTTAGAAATTTTTAATGTTTTTTTACTTACTAAGTAACTTACTAAGTTGTATGGAGATTCCGACGCATATGGTAGACACTAAACCTGATTATAGTATAAGTTTGGATTTTCGGAAATTTTTTATTACTCCTTTTCGTAGCGTCGCCCGACCGAAGCCCAACGCGTAGGTTAAGCGCCAAACCAGTTCCACTAGTAAATGAGAAAGGGAGTATAATTAAAACTTGGTTTTTATGGGTTAGTTTTTTTAATATTTTTTTAGAACATATTGAAAATTTGCTGCCAAAGTTAATTTAGAATCTTAAATTATACCTAAATATTTTATTTCATACAACTATAATTGATAACAACCATGCTATCCACAAATTGAAACCACTCCTGTTGTTTTCTTATAATGAACAATTTGTAATGAACAAAACTGTTGAAATCATAAAGAATTTAGAAGTCTGAGAAGACACTTATACCTAATATCACATTTCAAAAGACTTCTTCAATCCTTGACTTGTTTCTGTTAATGAATAAAACATACCCTCCCTACTATGCGACTCCCAGCCCAACCCGAAAGCTTAACAAAGTTCAGTATCTAAGTTAGTTATTAATTATAGTTTATGACGAGAAAGACTGCTCTTCTCGAAACCAAATATAAGTGATTAATAACTCAAATGTGTGTGTACTTAGTACAAAGTTTAAAAAAAATCGAGCGAGTCCTACAGTAGTCTACATTTATATTACAAAGAGGTGTTTGTAAGTTTGGACGTCGGAGGTAATCTCCGAAACTACTCATCCGATTTCAAAAATTCTTTCACCAATATTTAGGATGGTATATTTAATTAATTAATTAATTAATTAAAATGAAAGGGATTTTGGTGAAGACCAATTTTGCAACGTCAATTCGAAGAAAAATTCTTCCATCTTCCAGTATCTGGTTGATCTGGTCATGCCACGTCTTCCGCGGTCGCCCTCTCTTTCTGGCGACATCAACACTTGCATTATACATCTTTCTTAAAATTCTTTCGCTGAACATGCCCAAACCATCTGAGCGACCCTTTTTTAATTCTATTAATTATGCTAAGATCAGTTTTACATTCATTACAAATATCTGAATTCTTTACTCTATCATAAATTGATTTGCCATACATACGTCTGAGGGATCTCATCTCCACTGCATTCAACCTACTTTAGTTCCTCTTCAGCCAGCTCCAGGCTTCGCTTCCATACATCAGTGCCTCGGTAGACATATTTTTATTAGAAGCTATTGCGTTCAAAGCACCGTTCACCTTATTCCCCGCAGTCACTCGCCTTTCGATATCTTTCTCAACATTCCCTCTTCTATCGAACAAACCTGGAGCCACCAAGTTTGCGGAACCTGCTTTCAGCTTTGCGGGCCCAGCTATGTGGAATCAGCTGCCTCCAGTGCTGCGATCTATGGAGAACCAGGAACACTTCAAGAAGAGCCTAAAAACTCATTTTTTCGAGATGTCGCACCTGTAAAGCGCTCTTGAAGCGTCTCTTACGCAAAAATGGAGCTATATAAATGAACATAAACATAAACATACTTATCAAGTACATACCAAGTAAACACAAGCATCTACCTGTTCCTAACCTTCATTACCTACTAGAATTTCACACGTTGTCTTATGTCCGTTGTCCATGCCTCCAACGGCGAAAATAAAACAATGTGTATTCTAAACTGCAGGCTAATATTTTCACGGTTAGAAAATAACAGTCTCTTCTAGGGATAGATCTCATTTTTTGCTACTCAGAATTCAAAATACTTAATTAATTCTAAATTCTGAACTGTATTTGAAGCACTTTAAAATGCATCTCCGAGATAAATCGTATTTGTGTACGCATGTCGTATGAGAGAGACATTAAAATATTTAAATTAATGAAAGGAATCACTTAGTATTATGCGTGTTGTATTCCTTGAGCAATGGGTTCAGAATTTAATATTTGTTATCTTTGATCTAAGTAATTTGAATATTAAACATACTCTAATTTATATTTCGTAGAAGGTTATAAACTCTTAATAATTCAATTATTATAATGACTGTTTTAAAACATTGGACCCAACATTTCAAGTATACTTCATTATGTCGCAATCACATCAAAAGGTTTGATGAGTTATCAAGTTTAACCTTCGTATACTCGCGCCCAACGGCATAACACATATACTCGCGCGCGGTGTCTCAGACCGAGATTTATCTTGTACGTGTTAATTATATAATTTAATTAAATATATATATATATTTTTAAGCATTATTGGTACTTATTATATAGAAAGGGTTATAATGGAATAAAAAAAACAGAAAAATATTAGAACTTTAACTTTATTTGGTAGAAACGGAACAAACCCAGTCTCTTAAAAAAGAACATTTTTTTTTCCACTCAAACGTTAATAACAAAATTAAACTATTTCATGTGTTAATTATAAAAAAAAATCTGAAATATAATAAATGAAAGTATCAAAAATAATAAAATATTATTTAAATAAGAATTAATCATTATTAGGGTTGTTTATGAAGCAATCATATTTTATATAGACAAAAATATTTTTTGCAGTTATATAGTGTCTTTCGTTTTTTTTAAACAAAATGAACAACGATCTGCTTGAGGATTACCTGATGATGACGGTTTTGGATTATCAAGTTTGCATATTTCTAATAGCCTTTGTCTCAGTGATCTTGGCAAACTTGACATTAATGCCCGCTTTTTTAGACGGAGCATTATGAGATCATATGAAAGCGTCTCTAGAAACTTCTTGCGGCTTGTTGGAATTATTGGAATGTTATGTTGGAATTATTAAGACCATGTATTATATAGACAACAATCATAAGGCTGCAAAAAATAACCATAGGTCACCGATTACTTCCTCTAGCGCAGTTATTGTTATAAAATATTATTGTTCCATTTAGTCGTTTTGTCTTTGCCGACATAGAAGTTTGCAGACGTTTGCGAAGCATTTTAAAATTGACGAAGCACCCTCTTGCTAAGCGTCGGTATTTTTCTCATGTACTTCTAGAGCGTCCTCCTCCTCACTGTCACTCTGGTTATCGTACTTTGAATCGGAATCATCACATTCTAACAGCGCTATTATTTTTTCTCCCTCCATTGTGGCAAAAATGGCTAAAAATAAAGAAAACGGTTCTCAAATAATGCAATACAATAAACACTAAAATAAATTTAAACATTTAATTGTGTAAAGTTCTAAAATAAAAAAAAATGTTACTTACCTAAAATAGTAATACCTATATTTGCGTCGGTCTGACGGACCGATAACAGTAATAAGGTGTCACGCAAATGCGCGCGTTGCACTAAAAAATGCCCAAAAACAAATTTTGACAAAAATTGAAAATAAGACGCTACTAAAAAACCCAAAGTTCCAGTGATGTTAATTTTTGAGAAAACTCGGTCTGAGAGACCAATGCGCGAGTATAGGAAGGTTAAATGATCATTTTATGAATGTTCCACTTGCTGCACTGACAAAATCGTGCCATCTAGCCCCCTTTGAATATTATTTAACATAATCAGAATAAATCTCTTTTATTTTTTACCCTTTTTGTGGTGACTCATTTGTGACTATCTGTAACCAAAAGGAAGTCTCTCTTTTCAGATCTGTTGAAGGATAAAACTGTGGATTCATTTTGTGTGAAAGTGCGACAAACACAACTACAATACTTTCTTGAGATGTGAAGATAATTGTGATCAAAGAGGAACATCTTCATTGAGGCGACTCAGACCGGATACGTTCAAGAATCATACAGTAAGTACGAATGTTTTATTAAGAGAAACCTATGCCATTACTCTGACTTCCTTTCACTGATCTACAGTAAATGCCGGTAATAATCTATAACCCGTGAAATTATCAAACGGTAAAATGGAATTGAAATGTAAAATCCCGTCTTTGACTATCAGGGTGTAATGTCTGGAGGCCTTGGAGTCCAAAACCATCTTGGACGAGCCCAGCCGTCTTGGACGAATCTAATCACCAAGTTATGGCTTGAACGCTAAACGCCTTTTGTTGCTGGGTCGACACCACTGATGCTAGGGGCTGTTTCGGCTCAAGGATAGGTACCTAGTGGCAATATTTTGAAATTCTATTCCACACTCTTTCAAATGGTAAGAGTTTCGTTCAGGTGCGGTTCGTGGATTCATAGATATAGCGAGTCCAGTTTTGAAACCCCCTGTGCTCGAACAGATCGTATCAAACAATTTAAAATAATTATTGCATAAATGTTTACTCTAAAAGTTAATAGCCAAATCAAAACTGTTAACTGTGTTAACGAGCGGCGCACTCGAACAGAATAAAAAATAAAGTAGGTGTAAAAATAATTCATACCATAAAGAACGAATGGAAAATATCAATAAATTATTATGATTTGATTAATGATTATGATTTATGAAATATAATTACTTCAATACAGGCGGACCATAACATTTTTGCCAATTTAATGAAACTTAGTAAGCTAAATATGTCTTAAGCTAAAGATATCCTGGACCGACATAAATAATAATATTGAAGTTTTACGTAGAGCAAATACAGACAGTTACTCAACTCAGTAAAGCTCCGTAAAATTTCATAGTTTGGCCATATAATGAGAGGCGAAAAGTACTCCATTCTTCAGCTCCTCATGAAGGGGAAGATTGAGGGTTGCATCGGAAGGAGGCGGCACGAAACATCCGAGAGTGGACCGGGATAAGAAGCGTGGAAGAGCTGTTCCGCATTGCTCTGGACAGGGAAACTATCTCCCAGATGATCGCTGACGTCGTGGGGACTCGACAGGGCACATGAAGAAGAAGAAGAAGCTAAATATAGAAAATATCGATAAAAGAGGAAAAAAAATGCGTAGCATGTTTCAGACACATAAGTATTATACCATCCTTGCATTAAATGTATTTTTAGTATAAATTCTGTTAAGTAAAGAAATAAGACAATCGAACAACGCGTGATAGGCGACAGTTGCGACGTAAAAGTATACATTTTAAAATATCTTAAGATCAAACCACTACAAGCATTTGGAGTGTTTGCAGGCTACGGTAGATAGTCACTGATATGTGCACCTTTTTTTTGGAAGCCATTTAACCCGGCCGCACGACTGCGAAATTATAAAGCTTCCCAAAGCGGCACATTTTCGGCAAATTTTACTGTCGGAGACTCCACCTAGCAATAACAAATAAACGGTTGTTCACTAATGCGTCCCCACCGCGGCTCATATTCCCAGTCAGGATATACTGTTCGGAAGGCTCCAACAGTCCTCGCCTTACTTGGAGGTGTCCGGGAGGCATTCCTTGCGAACCTAGGGAACGATATCGCCGCCGCAGTCGAGTGTTCTCCTGCCGGGCCTTACCAAGCCGAGCTTACGTGAAGCTCGAGTCTTGTCGGGTGTTTATGTCCGAGACGTCTCTCCGCCATCGCTCTTGCTGTAGAGTTTTTTTCCGGCAAGAGTCTTCGCCGAATCTGTGAAGTGGGATCAAGAATCCCACCTTAATATTGTTTTGTGACTACAACAGAGACCTAAGTGCCTCTGATAATTTTCTTTCTATATTCTGTGTGTTCTTATATATTTCTACTATTTGTATTTCTGTGTTTTCCTCGTATTTTTGACTGTAAATAAATTGTCGTGAAAAGAAGCATTCTACGTTATTTCCAGCCTCAATCACTTGCACACATAATTTGAAACACGCACTCCGTTTCATGACATTTTATTTTATTATTGTACAGAGTGTAACAGAGCTAGTCCACAATGCTTTACAGGTGGAGCCCTGCCTTGATTTTGAGTTGAAGAAATTCATGCAACTATGACAATAATATCAAAATTTGCATTTTTTTTTCAATATTTCTGACTTATTTTTTACAAAACGTTGGACTACCATTACAGTAACGTCTTACTATGGTGATGTTTTGTTGATCAAAAATCACTATAAAACGTAATTCTATTCAAAATTTGACAATAATTTTATTCAATAAATTAAGTTTTTAAGACCAATTTTTCCCCAGATAATACGGTTTTTGGATCTGGATGAATACTGGAATCTGTCTGTTCTATTAATATTTGGTTTTTCACTTCAACAGACTAATAGGCCCAATTACAGAAGCGAATCACAATACATCCAAAATTGATCAAGTCACATAGATTAACTTTCCACATAATTGTGAACGTAACCCGAAACCCTTTTTTTATCGCGTGGGCCTATTCTCGTTGACCTTTTGTAGTTGGACCAAATGGCCTATTCTCGAGGACCTTTTGTAGTTGGACCAAATGGCCTATTCCCTCGGTCCTTTTGTAGCTGGACCAAATTGCCTATTCCCGTGGTCCTTTTGTTGTTGGACCAAATGGCCTATTCTCGTGGACCTTATTAGTTGGACCAAATGGCCTATTCCCGTGGTCCTTTTGTAGTTGGACCAAATGGCCTATTCTCGATGGACCTTTTGTAGTTGGACCAAATGGCCTTACGTCGTGTCACGTTAAAAATCAGGATAGGAATAAAAAAAGTCGATTCAAGACGCCGAAAACGAGAATGAACGAAATTTGGAAAAAAATTGTGAAAATGTCAAAAACAAAATGCCCGCCGCGGTAGTACGGCTTGTGATGTTGTAAGAATAAGCGATCATTAGTTATTCGATAAAACTAAGTAGGCTTTAATTATTTACGACATTATGTGCAGGCAGCGTGCGACGTATGGAGCGACGTTAATTAGTTCCCCGGGGAATAGCGCGATGAAAGGCTCTGCTCAGACTCAATGACAGAAACATAACAAAAATGCGTGTTAAGCATAATGAAACACCTTGAACGCTCTTTCTGGGCAAGGCATACAAAAATCTGCAATGAAAAATGTTTATAACGTGACATATACACTGACATATTTATTAAAACTAAAAGGGCAAATTAAAAACTGCCCAAAGAGCGGGCTGTTATGTGTTAATTATATTATAAGCTATAGCATTAATCATTTTGCGGGAGAATTTATAAGCGACAAATAAAGCTGCGCATGTTTTGCAGCGACATATTTTATCACATTATTAAGTAAGTTTTTTTTTCGTTTTTCTGTCACACCTAAGTTAAGACTTATGCGTGTGAACAGGAGAACAAGCACATTTCTAAGTAAAACAGTAATTAATAAAATAAATAAAATAAAACATAATAAAAAATAAATATGATAAAAATAAATATAATAAAATAAAAACATTCAAGTAGCGGGAGTCACACTGATGGACATAATGTGGTTTGAACGTGTGTACCTATGCATGCCTCTAGAGCAGGCCGAAGACACTTGCAATTGGGATATTGAGATTGAAATAATTTGTGTATTGTTTTGGCTCATTAAAATAACAATAAAAATAGAAAGGGCAGTGGTGGCGAACCTAGGGCAATTAACGGGGAATACTTACCTACGAAGCGCGAAAAAGGCAAGTTTTGTTAATTTTTTTTAAGGAAACCTATATAAATTATGGTATTGGTATCATTTCTACATTAAAATACATACTTTTATGAGTGTGTTGAATTTTTTTATTAAAAAACATTCAACATTGACGGAAAACTTTTGGGTTCTGTCGTAAAAAAAGATCCTCCGCGGTGACCATTCCCATTTGTAATCATCAGAATAAAAAAAAACTAAAAGATTATCAAAATTGACACTATAATTTAGTCTTTGACGTAGGAGAATTTTTGAAAATATCTATTTTTGACAAAATGGCGGGCGTTGAGTTAAAAATAGCTTTTTTAGGGAAAATTTCGGGTTACCGATTAAAAAAACTAAGTCACTTAAAAAAACGTAAAAAAGAGTATATAAATAACCACTAAAAATTTCAAGTTAATCGGTTCAGTGGTTGCCGAGATATTTTGTTCACCGATTTTTAAAACATGATTTCGAGTAAAACGTGTTTGAAAATTGAGTAATGAATAAATCGCGAAATTTTTCGACTTACATAAAATCATCGATTCCATCAATTAGTTTGGGTGCGGTAGTGTAGATATTGTTTGTAATCCCCCTTAAAACGTTCACGTGCTACAACAATTTTCCGAGCACGTGAAGTGCGAGCGATTTAAAGTTTACATCGGAATCTACATTTGTTTTTTCTTATAACACCTTTTAAGTTCGCCGCGAAAAGGTTCAATATAGACAAGTTCGTGTATTGTGTATCGTTCAAAAACTTGTTAACCTGGAACTCAATCCTAAATTGTATTTATTGATTTGCGATAGTCTTTATCTTGTTTTGAATATTATTTTCTATTTATTTTATCATTAAGATATTGTTTATTATTAATTATTCATAAAAAGTATATTGTGTAATTGAATTAGATATATCATATTCAAAATGTTCATAAAATATTTATACTTTTTACTCTAATGTCACTCTAGGACTATCCATTAGGGTCAATAATGATCTGTTGACCTGTTGGTCTGTTTAGTAAAAAATGAAATAAAATAAAATCTCTTAAGTTTTTTCGAAAGTGAATTCCGCATTGACAATTATACGTGCTTAATTATTTACTTGTAAAATAATACGCCGTTTCTACAAATGCGAAAAAGCGAATTTGTATGTGAATAATTGTTTTGAACAATAAACATTGTGGAAAGTTAAGCTGTGATTTATATGTTTTCGATATTTTGCTGTATTTGTGATGTGTGAAAGTAATTTGACTTAAGAATGAAATGTTTTTGATAAATTAAAAATTCATAAAAATGTGCATTCAGTTTTATTATGAAAAAAATTTCCATTCTATTTTTATTTTTCTTTTAATGAGACAAAATAATATATTATTAATTATTCCTAACTCAACCTAATATCTCAATTGAAAGGTTTGAGTAAATCATATAGATTAATTGCAGGGGCGTGCAGTGAGAACAAGAAACATGATTTTTATTTGAACGTATATATTATATTTGGAAAGAAAAATCGAAATTAAATATTTAACTGGCAGAATATTATGAAATATTAAAATCTGAATAATATGTTAATTATTGTAATAGAAATATTACGAGGTACATCTGTCAAGTACCCAAATACTTTCATAACAGGATGAAGCTAAATAGGGATTTTCATTCTTACAATACAAGAGGAGACGACAACATAAGACTTCCGAAGAAAAAGAAAAACACCTCACAATATTGTATGATGCCCACAAAGGTTTAAAATTTTTTGATAGCCTGCCAAATGAAATTCAAAACACAGTGATTATAAGGAGGTTGAAACAGGAGTGCAAAAATTTTGTTATAAAAACTTTTAAATGACTGGAGTCGTGGGCGTGCAGTGGGAACATCGCAGCATGACTTTTACGTAACCAATTATTTAGAGAAAATATCGGAATGCAACATATATTTCGCAATATTTCTTTCACAACTATTGTCACAGTATTCATATTCTGATATATCATAAAAATCTACAGCATAAAGATTTGATTTCTATTTTTTCCATTATACACGTTTACAAAAAAGTCATGCTTCAATGTTCCCATGGCATGCGCCTGCTAGATGGAATGCAATATGTTTAAATGAAATCATGTATTAGCCAAATTAAACATTACGTGTGGAACTAAATAATTAAGATAAAAAAAATTACATCACGTAAAAATTCACGAAGTGTACAATGTTATATAACAGTAGTCAAGACAATGAGAATCAACCTGAAAACATCCTTAAAATGTTATTTTTCACATCCTTATACGAGACGGTTATTTAAATATTTATTAAAGGAAATACATTATTTTTATGAAGTTGCAATTTCAGAATAAAGTTCTGTGAATTATTAAACAATTTTTATTAATCAATTAGAAAAGACATACATACATAAATGATTTATTCTGTATGTCTTTTCTAATTGATTAATAAAAATTATTTAAATATTTGTTTCAAATCTGTTTTTATATTCCACCCCCAATTTTTCACCCCTTAGAATTTGTCAGCTTTAAGCACCGCCATAGCTGCATACGATCATGGGAATACCTGAACAGAACTTGTACTACGGAGAATTATAATACTGAATATATTAATACAATTTTTCATTTTATTGTATTTGTGTGGGTGTATTTCTCAGTAAATATGTCGGATGTATAGTTAGACTGGTATTATCACAAGAAATTCCTCGTAAGTCCTCACCGTCAGACGTAGCCGGGGAGTATTTTGTTGGTCCTAATTTTCGCAGAATCCGGAAAAATATCTCGATGATGACGGCAACGATTTGGGCATAATCCAAGAATACAGCCATTAAGAGGCTATTATACTTCGCAATTTGACAACAGTTGATAATATTTCCTTTTATTATTTGTTCTAATCTACTTATATTCATTAATTACACCCACATGTTTCGGATAAACCTTTCCATCATCAGGCTGTTTTATAAATGTCAAAATTTATAAAACTTTTTTGTTTTTTTGTTTTTACGTTCTCTAAATTATTTAAAAATTATTTTTATATATTAGTAATGAAGTTCTTGGTTACACAAAATTATTGGAAAATTTTTTAGAATTGGACTAGTAGTTAAATTTAATTGATTATTAATAATATTTTGTTTATTTTTACTTGATTTACTAATTTCTAATGATTCTAAATTATTCAATTTCAGTCCAAAATTATTGATGTTTAAAATTGAAAGTCATAAATTTTTATCAAAACCGTGATTATTTTCTAATGAAAAAACCATGATTATTCAGACATCTCAAATGCTCTTTAATTCTTAAATTAAAATTTCGGCCGGTTTTTTCAATGTAAAACGCTGTACAATCTTTGCACAAAAGTTTAGAAACACCTGAATTGTTAAATATACGAGTATTATCTTTATCTATCGAATTCATGAGGAGTTTCCCTATATTATTATTAGTATAAAATGAAGGTCTAATATGTTTTCTTTATTTGGTAGATGTTTTGAAATTTGATTCGAAAATGTATTAATATATAAAATTCTTCGCCAATATTCCATATATTAAATGATATTCATGTGTTTTTTAAAAGAAATGTGTGATAACTTTTTTCTAATCAAATAATTTAAATTTATATTTTATGGTTTAATAACTAAGGTTTTATTATTTAATAAATTCATCAGTATTTTATATTAATTTTAAAATCACTTTGCGATTTGGGATTATCGGCTCATAGAAACATATGCCTACCAATTAGTGACGTCAGAATTGAGGAATTTGTGAATGAGTATCGAAAATTAAACCTTGAATCCCTTGAATCGGGGCCTAGGGTTCTTCAGTCGTTCATCATCGAGCTAATATAGCTCGATGAACCTTTAGGCCAGCAATATAGATAATATAAACTATGTCAACAATAAAAATAATTCATGTCCATTAATTAAGTAAATCAGTTCAAATGAATTGATTTGTTGAACTGAATTTGTCGTTCGGTCATTTTCTCCACATGACCCAGTCACTGAAGTCTTCCCAGTTTTAAATTGTATAAAATATTAAGTTGCGGAACCTTCCGTTCAGAATAAATACAAAGTTGCAGGTTTCTATAATAATTTCTGGATGACATTTGAGCGCACGTGTTGAAACTCGCTGGTAAGTCGTGTACGCGGATTCAAGTTTTTGTCCCTCTTGACTCTTCATCTCCAGATTACTATCTAGGTGTAGATGGCTTTATTTCATCGTACGAGACGGCCTGCTACAATTTTCCAATCCGTGCTGAAGGTTTGTTGTAAAAAATTGGACTTGGTGATCTCCCGAGACGAGGCTCTGATCCTTGGACACTCAATCAATATGTGACCAAATTAGCAAGTTGCGTTTACTCATAAATATTGACTTTTATAGATAAACCAGACATTAGATATTAGCGCACCTTAACGCCCATAAACTACATATATACCCAGCCACCAATGGCGTTCTTCCTTCTGCGTGAGATGACGAGTGTCTATGGTAGTGTTTCCCAAACTATGGGTCACAAGCGGATATTAAGTGGGTCGCAGTCACAACACCGCGCAACACGTCTCGTCCGGGTCGTGAGTATTTTTTATAGAAAAGTAGTGTCTACAATTTTCTACTGTTGTATTTTGCTATAACTTTGTGGTTATTCATTATGAATATAATTAAACTAATTAACTTTGTTTACCACTAATTTTTTTTTTTGTAAAACCAACCGGTTTCGGAAACAACGTTCCTTCGTCAGGGTATACTTAATACTAATTGAACTTTACAAAATTATAAACAATCATAGTTCAGTATTAAGTGTTCAAATGGGGGTAAATAGTGGGAGGTATGAAAGAAACAGGTGAAAGGGAACATATTCAAGAAAGGACTGTAAGTTAAATTTTTTTGGTTGTTTATAATAGATTCATTATTATTTATAGCTTTCTTAATTTCTAGGGCTTCTAAATTATTAAGAAGTCTACTTTTACTACCAATGTGAAGAATGTTGACTCCTGTATTTTTATCAAAACTATGGTTACTCTCAATAATATGATTGGAAAATTCGGAAAATTTTGAATTATTTAAGCATCCTATATGTTCTTTAATTCTAATTAATTAATTCCTGATAAATAAAATTGGTTAGTTTAATTATATCTACAATTTTCACTCATATAACAGAGTTGAAAAATAACTTTAACGCCTACTTCGAAGAAGAGATGAAAAAGTTCATCAGGATAAACTGGATTTAATATCCATTTCAAGGCAACATACCGACTAAGCAAGTGAAGAGCTTATCGATTTATCAGAAGATACGTCGCTGAAAAATACTTTTAATCGTAAGAAATTAGCGAAATTCTGGCGTTCAGTTGCTTGCTTGTCTGACGAAGCGATGAAAATCCTCCTCCCCTTCACTACCCCATGAAAAGTGGAGTTTTCTGCAACGGTTTCTATTAACTTCTTCAAATATAGCAAATTTATTTTGTGTTAACATAATTATAATTTATATAAATTAACTTTGTTAAAACCATTTATTTATTGAAAAAATTCAACATGTTTCGAAGCCAATGGCTTCTTCGTCAGGATAACAAAAATAATATTTAAAAATCTAAGTATAGATCAAAATATTAAAGTTATAAATGGAAAATATAAAGTACCTACTTAACATGAAAATAAATTTAAAAGATAACTATTTGCAAAAAGGACCTGATTATTCATAACATTCAATTTACTACTTACACTCTTTCTTATTTCCAGAATTTCTAATCTATCAAATCGTGATTCTGTATAATTTTTATGTAAAATTTGTAAACCCCTATTAATATCAAAAGAATGATCCATAGCCAAAAGATGGTTAGAAAATTCGGAATAATTATTACTATTTAAACACCTTAAGTGTTCCTTAACTCTAATTACAAAATTTCTACATGTTTTCCTATATAAAAATAATCAAAATCATTACAAATTAATTTAATTTTCTATTAAGACTAAATACATAAATAAATTGGACTTATCGAATTCACTGCGATTAAAAGTGACCAAAATTGAAGTCGGCGCTAATATAACAAGAAATAGACAACAAATACACCCTCTCCATGAAAATATCACATATTAATATTTTTCGAAATCAAAAATTTCGATTAAATTTGGACGTTTTTCTTGATTGAACAGTCTTTCGTATGGTTACAATATGAATTGGGAAAATGTGAGGCAGGTGGGTCCCGAAAATTAATTTTTTTTTTGGTGGGTCGCGGTCCTGTCAACTTTGGGAACCACTGGTCTATGGTTTATGATGAAGTTTTACTGGCGGCAATAAAGTCTAATACGGAGCCAACACGGCTACCGCACCTCTCGAGATATCATAAGATCTGCAGTCTCCAATAGGCTTCTACATCGCTCGTGATCAATTATAGAGGTGTTGCGCTTGTGTGGAATCGGAAGAATCTGATATGACGAACGAGCCGCCTCACAACATTAATAGGCGTCATTAATAATAAGGCGAAAAGCGAGGCACCTAGATGGGGCGAAAGATGTGGACCGGCTTGGGTCGGCCCGCGAGACGGCCGACCCCTGGCGACCTTGCGTCCCGCCGGTGTTCCTACAGACGCACTGTGAGCTACTGTAATGATGTTAACTAGACAAAACGGTGATACCATGATACGATGAAACGATGATACGATGATGCGATGGTGCGATGATACGATGGTACGATGGTACGATGGTACGATGATACGATGATGCGATGGTGCGATGATACGATGGTACGATGGTACGATGGTACGATGATACGATGATGCGATGATGCGATGATGCGATGATGCGATGATGCGATGATGCGATGATGCGATGATGCGATGATGCGATGATGCGATGATGCGATGATGCGATGATGCGATGATACGATGATACGATGATACGATGATACGATGATACGATGATACGATGATACGATGATACGATGATACGATGATACGATGATACGATGATACGATGATACGATGATACGATGATACGATGATACGATACAAAACGATGATAGACAAAATGATTATTTCACAACTCTCCTCCAATGTATGTACCTATCTAATTGTAAAATGAATAAACCATATTTTAATACTCAAATATTCAAAGTATGCGTGTATTATTGTCATAGGTCGTAGCTGCGGAAGTCAAATAAAAACACTGGAAATTAAATAAGCGATTTATTAATTAGCGATTAATGGACAAAGTAACTTAAAATTAATTAAATTAATACACTATTCTTGAAATCACACTATTTCGCAATTTATCATGTATCTATTATCTATTAACGATTGTTAATTTATCTATTAACTTAATTAATTATCGCTGGCGACACTTTATTCAACACTCGCTAGAACATTCCCTCCAATTCTCGTACGTAGAAGTTGCATTTATTTAATCGCTCACTTATTGGTGAGAACTCGTTCGATTATCTCACGACTGACCACAATAGCCGTCGTTCGCGACTTATTTCGCACCGATAGAAATATCAAAACAAACTCAATTTCGCAGCGCGGTGCTGCTTTATATATCTTCCGAATGTTGTAGATAATCGTAGAGTGCTGTAGGGTGTTCTAGAGTTTTTTGTTGTCCCAAAGGACTTTGGGACAATAAAAAAATTTGGATCCACTTTTAACTCTTTTCCAGTGATCCAATCGAGCTGAAACTTTGCGGGCAGACTCGTGGCGACGATAAATATGATCTAACAAATTTTTGTTCAAAAAAATTTAATTATAGTATAATTTTGGATTTTTCGAAATTTTGACGGTTTTTTCAAATTGGAAACCATACAAATTAGAAAATAATATGTACATAGGTTTCATTGATTCCAGAGAAATTTAACAAAAGTGTGGTATGAACGATATTCATTACCATGCCGGTGAAATCTATATCAGTGAATTTAATATATTATTTGATTGAATTTAATATTTCTATAGTACCTACCTAATATTCAGATTTATTTTACCGCACCTTCCGTATTTTTTTTGTATATTTGTTTTAAAAATGTATGGGTAATCTGGCAAAAACTTGTGTCTTAATGTACAGATACACTTGCTTATTTAGTGGCATGCTATTGAGCATGCCACTAATAAGCATGCCCTAACAACTGTACACACTTGCTCATTACTGGCATGCTTTTATTAGTGGCATGCTCATAAATAACCATGCCTAAAGCTAACAATCAAACACACATGCTTATTAGTGGCATGCTCTTGTCATAGAATAGAGACGCTCTTGTTCAAAATGGAAACTTTGCAAACAGAAAAAGAAAATTCAAGTGAACCAATAAATCAAAAGAGATCCCTAGTTTCCATCCGCACATTTTTATTTTAGTTTTTATAATTTTTATTGTAAGATTATTAATAAAGTTTCATAAACATTATTTCTCATTATATTATTTTTACACAACGGTGACCGAGTATTCCACAGACATTCGTGATTCCTATAATAAGTCACGAAAAGTAATGTTTTATCATCTCCCCAACGCGCCATATTTGTTTCATCTGTCGCGGGCTGAGAAGATCGCATTGATAATACTAGCCGCGAAGCCGCGAATGACATAAGCATGCTCATAATAAGCAAGCCTGTTCACACATGCTCCAAAGATACCCCTTCTCTATGGTGAATGACAGTGGCATGCTCATTACTAGCAATGTGCGTACACACATGCCACTAATAAGCAAAGCCTAAAGAAGGTTGATACTGCGCATGCTCACGTGCCACTAAATAAGCATGTGTATCTGTAGTTTTAAACAATTATGTGTGTCTTTTTTTCCATTAAAACAATTCCTCGTCTTCTGTTTATTGTAAAGAATCTAGGTATTATGCAATTTTTTGCCTCCCCTGTAAAATCTGTATTAAGTGGCTTACGAGGTATCGTTTTACCATGAGCGATATGCTTAGTAGTCAGATATATACGATACTAGCGATCTGATGGTCGATGGTTCGAGCCCCATTGCAAGACGCCAGCAAGTTAGAAGTAATTTTCATAGCACAGGCTTTTAGCCAAGTTTGAAAATAGTAAGTAAGTAAATATTATGAAAAAATATATATTTGCTGATAATTAACATCATAATAAATATTTATTGATTAAAAATTTTCTTCCTAGAATTTAATATGAATTTTATACACTAGATTTTCAACTTGATTTTCGATTGTTCGAAGGTTTTTTTTACTCTTATTTTTCTTTTATTTTTCCAAAACTTTTTCTGTATTTATTAAATTATATGTATATATTTATTGCATTAACCTAGTTTTTTATTATTTAATATTATTATCTGAAATCATTATTATTATTATTATTTTATTTTTTTATTTTTTAGTATACATTGTATTCTGTTGCAGAGACCATTGGCTCCGAAACACGTTGGTATTTTCAACAAATCAGTGGTGAAAACAAAGAAAACTCTTTTTAATTAAATTTATTATTTATTTATTATGTGTACTTCTCAAGGCTTTATGATCGTGAACGTTAAGACAATAAAATAAAATAAATAATAATCAATAATGCGGATAATTTATATAGCGCCATTTTCGTAAAAATTTCACCTCAAGGGCGCGTTACACAAAAATCGTAAAGAACTACACTTTTATTTAAAATTGCGAACTTATGGAAGTGATTTTACATAAAAGTGCATTAAATATGCTATATAACGCGTTTATATGGCAAACAAGGGCATTCTCAATGAGATTGCCTTCTTAAATTCGACCTTATCAAAGAGGCGTGATTATGGAAGTGTAACTAGATACAATGTTGCACAGAGGAAGGGGGGATGCTTAGCTAATCCAGTGCTGGTCAATCAACGGACAAGGGAAACAAATATGTCTGACGCCACAGACATCTTGCAATAAACTTCATTATTTAAATACATAATATCACAGTACTACCTTCAGTAGAAGTTCATTAATTTTGATTATAAAATAAATAAAGTTCTTCTTTTTACTTCCTTTATATTATTTCGTGGCGTCCGATTGATTGGTTGATGAAAAAACTTAGGATCGTTTTTAACCCTTTTCCCGTGATCCAATCGAGCTGAAACTTTGCAAGCAAAGTCGTGGCGACGATCAAAGAGATCTTTCAAATAGTTAAAAATTAATTATAGTATAATTTTGGATTTTTCAAACTTTTAATGGTTTTTTATACAACTCAGTAAGTTGTATGAAGATTCCGACGCATCTGGTAGACACGGAACCTGATTACAGTATAATTTTGGATTTTTGGAAATTTTTTATTACTCCCTTTCGTAGCGTCGCCCGACCGAAGCCCAACGCGTAGGTTAAGCGCCAAACCAGTTTCCACTAGTAAATGAGAAAGGGAGTATAATAAAAACTTGGTCTTTATGGGTTAATTTTTTCTTGTTCTAGATCATTGATTTCTTCTTGAGTGGTAGCCTTCCTCTTGGGAAGTGGAGCACCAGCCATCTTTACATATTTTTGGCGGTCTTCCCCACGTGCGATGTCCCACGGGTATGTTGTGGGTTACCACTTGGGAAATTCTTGTCCATCCATCCAATCCGCGTTCCAATTCCAATAGGCATAACCATTGGTCCTGTACGTTGGAATGTGAAGCAATGTATGCTGACGCTGTCTAAGGTAATTATCAGGAATTGATGACTACAACAACAACGAGCTCTATACTCTATTTAAGGAGCCGAACGTCACAAAATTTATAAAACTTGGAAGACTTCGGTGGCTGGGTCATGTGGAGAGAATGTCCGGGCATCAAGCACCAAAGTCCCTACTGGAACTCAAGGCCAATAGGGGGAAGGAGCTTAGGAAGACCAAAATTAAGATGGAGTGACAACGTCCTCGATGAGTTCTGTGGACCGTACCTTGGGCGAATCCAAATTCACTATTGGTGAATTATTTGCAGATTCCTTTGATCTGACTGTCTGTGGTATATTCGGTGAGTGGCTTTTTACCCGTTTGGGGCCGTTTGGTCAATCCCGTTCTCTTTTGGTTCTGATACGAGTTGTTCGTGGGAGATACTGCCGAGTACTTCCCTCGAATCGATGAAGATACCTGTACAATTACTTGATTTGCTCAATTTATTTTACATGACGGTGAATGTTTTGCTGTTGCAGTGAAGCCGAATGGGTTCTCATTTATTGTATAATTGTCTTTTATGATTGAGTTTGGTCTCTTTTGACTACTTATTCTATATTATTATTTACTTGACTGTATTGTATTATTAATAAGGATTTTTGATAAATTAGATAAATGATATATTACCTTTCACATTGTCTAATAAATTAGATTACCTACATATATGTACTAGGTTTTGGTGAGGTATATACATACAATAAAAATGAATTGAAAATATTTTCAAGGTATTTTTGTAATAAAATATTATATTTAAATATTATTAATTAAGTACCTAAATAAAAAATATGCAAACCAATGCTCTGCATAATTTCTGGATTATCGATCACACCGCGCAAAAATCGATAAAAATGCGTAATCAAATACACATTCCTTCTAGTCTTTAAAATATTGTAGCCAAACATACCCTGGAGAAACTAGGTCTAAACTAAAAGATAATGTCCGTATTGTCTCATGCAGAGATATCTAAGAGAATTATTTTGTACTTTCTCTACCATAAGACAGCACTTATGCTCATGTGGCCAAGCATACCCTGGAGGAACTCGGTCTAAACTCAAGGATAATGGCCGTATTGCCTCATGCAGAGATATCTTAGAGAATTATTTTGTACTTTCTCTACCATAAGAGAGCACTTATGCTCATTTGGCCCCAAATCATCGAGCCACTCTCGAGTCTACTTCGCACCAAGGAGTTGTAAAGAGTTCTCAGTACGCGGGTATTTTTGAAAACAACAAAACAAATCCTAGCATTCTCAATGCATTATCACTGACTACCTTTATGTGAACGTGAAATGACAGGGTGCTCACAAATCAAGTCTAGATCCTTAACATTCGACGTTCGTGTCAGATTTTGGTCGTTCATTTTGTAGCTATAGAATAGCGTTTATTGGGCCCTAGTGAATGATGTAATCGAATGCTTGGAAACAATAAACATAAGCTTGTTTCGCCTTCTCTATTTATTACATATATTTGATGATTTGTGAGAAATGAAAAGTGTATGAAGAAATTATATGAAAAGAAATGAAATATTTTCGTAATAAGTATGTAGTGCATTCTTAATGTGTGACGTATTCTGTAATGTACACAAACCGCATATGCAGTTTTAAAAAAATGATCTTGATATTTCAATAGATGTATTCTTTAATAAAATTTTAATTAATTAATTACACTCCATCTTTTCATAATTCTGCAGTTTTTTTTATTTTTATTTAATATACGTATATCTTAGTACGTACAACGTACATTTCATGAATATAATTGAATACATTTACACAAATAAACGTTTTACTCGCCATAAAAGAGCTGATGCTCGTGCTTATGGGAGAATGAGATGAACACATCAGTCCATGAAATGAACTGATGTGTTTACTTCCTAAATTATTAATTTATTTTATTTTTATTAATTTTACTAATTAATAATTTAAGAAGTATTCATTAAATAATTAAATAAAATTATAATAGGTTGTTAAGAATATCGAGAACAAAACAAATAAATATAAAGTGAAGCTCATGAGAATATCAAGAGGTTTTTTTATTATTAAATTTTTAGTTAATTTTTAAATGACGTAAGATCTTGAATTTTTTTTTGTTTGCTTTCGGGTATTGAATTGAATGCTTTAATACCTAGAAAAGAATAATTCTGGGCCGCGCTTGTTTTGTATTTGGGCGTGTTTAGATAAACGATCTTGTAGACCTGGAGGTTAGAGAATCCATTATATATTTTTCTTTAAAGATTTGTAGTATTGATACATTAAAAAAATTTCGGAACACACAAAATTCTTGGAATTATCGATAAAAAATGTTAAAATGTATAAATTTGTATTTATTTGCGACAGATTAGAGCTAGGAACTCGTTATTTAATTTTAGTCAGTTTCTCTGAAAAAATGTTTCTATACTCGTTCGTCTCTCGATTATTTAACAAACTAATTTAGTACTTTCTAAAATGTAGGTAAGATGACATTTGAAATTGAAAAAAGTAGTTTGAAATATTTTGATTAAAAGTCCGATTATAATTGGACGTTCTGCAGAAAGCATCCGACCCAAGAAACATGGAACTGAGAAAATGGCTTCTATAAATTAGAATCTACAAAAATCTAATAGGTGCGTTGATATCGCATATTATTTTGCATAGAGCTCGTTATTGACGTTTTTTATGTTTTTTAATGTAATTTATAATAAAAATCTTTTATATACGAAGATATGACGCGTATTACAGGTTGGATCCTTTCTACGTAATGTCGAAATCTACGAAAAACGGCACTTATTTTTTTCCACGTGGGTTCTATGAATTTGACAAACCGCGAAGTAAAAAATATTATCATAGGCATAGAAATGTTCAAACCCTTTAGATGTTTTCTGCAAAATTATTATCGCGTGATAACAGTAGAATTAAAGAGTTGCATAATGGATCCACACCACATGGACGTTTTTAACATGTATTATTTTTGCCAAGTATTTATAAATTTGAAGCCGCAGAAAATAGTCAAACCAGCGTTTTAAAGTTTTAGAATTTTTTAAGTTTAAGAATTATTATTGCACTTAGAGCTTGGACATTTTCAGAACATAAAGATATTGTAATGGGCTGTAAAAGCCGTTGCTTTCTGCATACGTACAATAAATTGATATTAAATATATTTCTCAAGGACTCTTGTGTACATTGACATGTAACTATGCAAGTACCTACAGAACGCTCTCCTTCAAGTAGGTACAGATGCATTCACAAATTCACACACACGCAAAATTAAGTGGTGAATGTCGAACCCGGACCTTTAATAAAAACGATATGATATATCGGTAGCATACATATATATATATATAATATATCTATATAGATATATATAATATATATAATATGTTAATGAACAATGCGGATATCGGTGATATTGTAATTAATTTGAGATACTCCGAGATATTCAAATACTGCCAACGAAGTAAAAAGAAAGATTTTAAATAGTTAAATTAAAAATTAGTTAAGGTTTATTATTTATTAAGGAATCATAACAGGTTTTTAAAAATTATAACGTAAAAGCGTAGTGATTATTTCATACACCAATTAAAAAGATTCACAGATGTTAAGAACAAAGTTAGTAAAGACATTTTTATGTTAGTTATTTTAAATTAATTAATGAATAGTGGTAAGCAACAAACAATATTAAGACTAAATAATGGTAATCGATTGAATGTGAAAAAAAAAAATATATGAAGAAATGAGTTAATTAACGGGAGAAAAAGGATGACAAGGTAGGAATCATGGTAGAGGTTGTGATGAATCACCTGTTTCTATAGATTTTTTTTTTTATTATATTATTTTTATTTTGAACTCTAAGATGATTTAAATGCTACGCGGGGAAAAATTGAGCTAAACTGGCCGTAGTATTGGAGCTACAAAAATTTGGGAATGATGAAACGCTAGTATTGGGAGGGAGTTAGTAGCGATTGATCGGATATAGGTTACGAGCAGTTAATATTCAATTCTTATAAAACATATTAATCTTGTGGTAAAGCCGCGTTTGGTACAAATGGTTGACGATCGGCGCGGTCCGAGCGGTCCACATGTGCTTCCCAAAAAAAATACTGAACACGGCTTTCGTAGATTTGGGTCGCGATTATTGCGTTTAGGGCCGTTAAAAAACCGATTAACGTCTACTCTAAGGTGACGATGATATTGACAGTTCCACGAGGTTTCTGAATTATTGACTTTTTTGCTCGGGTTTTGAAATCGTTTGAGAGCCGTATATCTTCATCTCGAGTGGATCCCCGTGCAACAGAGAGGCAGAATATTGAGCAAAACTAAGGAAGGCAGGTCTAATCGGGGGATCGCGAGAGGAAAACGCCCATAAATAATTTGTAATAACACGGATTAAAACGTATACGATGTACCAGAGGGGTGACCTTAACTGAGCGGATAATGATTTATTTTCGTTTCGCGGGAATCGGATAACGTAGGCAGATAGAAAAGTTAACTATAATTCTATTATATTTATCTGTAGACTAACGCTCTTCAGGCTTTTACAACAGATAGGTAATTGTGCAATGACGGTATATACAGTTAGGAAAGAGATAACGATAACGTGTAAGCATATTAATGGCACGACAAGAAAATAATATACTCGAATATAGATACAATATATTAACTATGTAATCACTACAAACCTGTCCGACGTTAGCGTAGTTTCAACAGGACGGGTAACGTGTATACGATTGGCTATTCTAGCTCAGATTTCGCCGGGTTTGGTAGTAATAACCACAAAACATAATTGGAACAAGTGTATTCAATTCAATTCAATTCAATTCAATTTATTTCATGATAATATGTACATGACAAACAAAATGTTTAAGGCATACATATTAGAAGTATATATCAAAAATGAAAATATTTAATAAATTAAAAATAACATAAATCTGGTCAAAGGTGTAGGAGAGTCCCGCTTCGGAAAACCCCCTCAGACACATGGAATATATCAATACCCAGAGCGATTTTGTTCAGCATGGCTGTGGCTCTTCCAACAGGCATAACCATCGGCAGGTTGGTCCTGTATATTGGAATGTGAAACGATCTATGCTGACGATGTCTAGTGTAATTGTCAGGAGCATACAAACCAATGCTCTGCATAGTTTGGGGATTATCAATCATACCGCGCAACAATCTAGATAAGAATATTGTAAATAAAATAATATGAATTTGCGGCCCATATACACATGAAATAAAAGGATAAAGCGTATGGGGATCTTATAGATGGATGGATAAATGAAACAAATATATATAGGAGTAAATGCAAGTAAAAAGCAAGCATATAAGTACCAAAAACATAGGAGAACATAGTGTGATAGAAATTCGAAGACGGGAGGAACAATAATGTGAAGTGGAACGGATATAGCAAGAGCATGTAATAATGATAAACGTACAAATACAGACAACTACTTGAGACCGATTCGACAGATACTAGCAATCTTTCAACACACCTCTAAGAACATGGTGAGCGGTATATAGTTATCAGCGGAGGCGTCCAGTGCCTTGTCAATGAATGAGCACTGAATTAATCCGACGCCTTGCCTGCGGCACTGGAGGTTTATTTACTTATTTGTTTTATTTGTTTTCATTTATTGGGTTTCTTACAGCCACATAATTAATCAATCTTTGAAGAAAAGACAATAATTGATGCACAGAGTTTTGGGCCAATTACGCGAAAACACATACATACAATCGATAAAAGAATAATAAAAACAGGTCCAATAGTGGGTTGTGTGAGTGTGTATCTGTGTGTTTATTTATTTGTTTATTTATTTTGTTTTGGGAAAAAATTAAAAGCAAAACGATCTTAAAAATCTTCCACTGAATTTAAAAATTTAATTAACTTACATTAATAGTTTATTGTGTTATAGCGAATAGTACTCTTCCAGTATTATATTGATCGAGAATATTCACTGTCTATGTAACATAGTTATCTTGTGGATCAATCTTACTGCCAATAAAAATAATAATAAATGGTTACAAATTATGTTTAAATTCCGCAACGGAGGGAGCTAATACGTCCCTGTGCGCGGAGAGTCACGGCCAAAAGACAGGATTCATTGGATGATTCACGAGAAAAGATCGCCCAAAATTAATTTAAAATTAGTTATAGTACCTTTGGATGATTGTTATATCTAGGTATGCAGTGTGCACGTGGTGAATATATGGAAATTGATCCCATGATATAGCGGCCAAGAAACGTTAAATTTCCGATAAAGACGAGTGAAAATACGGGAGAACGGGGCCTAATAATGGTAGATAATGAAGAAACATCAACTATGATTAGGGGAGTACCCGATAGATTGTAGTTACGGTTGATCAAACGACAATATGGACTGAACTTAGAAATTAAATATTATAAATTAATTATCGCGC